>PVHP010001815.1:0-63819 GCA_004024765.1 Zapus hudsonius | reverse complement strand
CCGCAGGCTGTGTTCCCGGTCCCGTGCCCAGCACCACCTCGCCCTGGGAAGCGACTGCAGGAGGGACGCCGGCCGTTTGGAAACGCCGGTTTCCCGGTGCAGGAGGAGCCAGCCAGAGCTCCCTTCTCGCGCTTTGTTCTCCTCGGCTCCCCATTGGCTGCAGTCGCGGCGGCGGTCAGCGAGGGGGCGGGCCTTTGTGACGCGCGCGCCGACGTCAGCGGCGGTATAAATATCCCGCCGGCGCCGAAGTCTCTCAGGAGCTGCCGGCAAGGGGGCGAGGAGGAAGCTCTTTGAAGCCTAGCCGGATAGAAGGTGGGGCGAGGCGGCCGGGGAGGCCGGCCGAGCCCGCGAGGCCCCGGGGTGACGGCGCGCCGGGTGGAGGTGGGCGGACCGGGCCGGGCGGAGCCCAGAGCCCAGGCCGGCCGACCGGGAGAGGACCCTCCGCTGGGCCGCCGCGGGCCCTGCCTCGCAGCCTGCTCCCGAACGGCTCGGCGAGCTCGAGGCCCGGCGGCCGCGGTGGTTGGAGAGACGGTTCCGCCCGCGTCGCGTCGTCGGCCGGCCGGAGCCCCGGCGCAGGCCTGTCCTCCTGGGCCGCGGGTTCGGGACCGTCCGTGGCCCTCCCGCACTTGGCAGCCAGGTTAATTACCTGCGGAGATGGGGCTTCGTTAGCTCCGTTTTGCCTACCGGTGCCCGCCCCAACTAGCTGCTTACTGGGATAGTAAATTCCACGTGTATGTTTGTGTAGGTGCGGCTGCGGATCTCCCGTAGGTCCCCACACAATCACTTTCCTTAGCACGTGGCCTGGCACAGATGCACTCTTTCTAAAAGTAGTTCATTGAGTAACGCGATTCTCAAAAGGTTTGCTTGGTCAGGACGCGCTCCCTTTGTCCTGGCCTTTGGGAAGGTGAAGTGTCTGTCCCCTTTGCTTTGGCACATGGCTTGCTTTTTATTAGAAGTTGGCCCCTGGTATGACTGCTGTAACAAAACGGTGCCACTGAGTCCCATGAAACCCATTACTCTCTTACTGTGGGGTGACTCATGATGTCACAGTAGTCTGTTCCTTATCGGGACTCAAGGGAGAAATCCTCATAGGTGTCAGTGTCTAGAACAGTTGTGATTTTGCCCAAGCAACTCATTCTTTTTTTTTTTTAACCTCCATCACTTAAGCACTGTTTCCTATTTGGTTACTTGGTAGCTCAACACCCGATGTAATCCCCTTATCTGTCAAAGCGACATGAACCGCATTGGGATGCTCACCATAATTTTTCCCTTTTCCATTGAACAGATATAATTTTTTTCTTTCCATGTATTGAACAGTCTTTCATAAATATTTTTTGAGAATGAGAGCTCAGAAACACAGTATAGAATTGACAAATGGCATCTGTGAGAACTCCAAGTGAGAAGAATATATAATGCCTCTGCTGCCACATAAACTAGCAAAGCAGGAGAAAAGGAAGCCAGAGTAAACTGAGGCAGAGGTGAGGGGAGATATGAGAAAAAGATGGGGGCATATTATAACAGCACAGGTAAGTTATAGCTATTCTGATTAACATGACAAAGAGCAAATGGCTAGGAGTGGTGGAGTGGACCCTGGGCTCAATCAGGGTTGGGGGTTAGGAGGTACCTAATTAAATGTGAGAACTGCATCTAGGAATGTATTTAGCAAAATGTCATTTTCTAATAGTAAGACAGTTTTGTAATTGCACAAAGCCAGTGCCTGTGTGAATGTTCTTTGGGGAAAAAAAGATTGAATTTTGTGTCTAGTATTAGACTACTCATCTACACATAGTAAGCAGGTTTTTTTTTAAAAACTACTATTGAGAATTATATACCCTATATTAGAATAAATACGTGGAGATTCCAACTAAAGCTAATAATTTTAATATCTACTTGATTTTAGAGACCATAGTTAATTCATAGGAAGTTTTAATTTAAAAACCTAATATACTATTGTAAGACCTTGTTTTTCTTCATTATAGTTGAATTTACAGACATCCTGCCAAAATGATTTCTTCAAAGCCCAGACTTGTCGTACCCTATGGCCTCAAGACTCTGCTTGAGGGAGTTAGCAGAGCCATTCTCAAAATTCATCCAGTGAACATCACCCAGTTTGCAGCACTTTATTTTAAAGAACTTATTTTGTTTAGAGAAGGTTTGTTATTGATTTCCATTATATTTTCCTTGCTTTGAAAAAAAACATTTTAAGTTGGGAAATGTATGCTTTTGTATTTGATTTCCTGCATTTATTCCTTCAGGGAATACATCTCTGGATATAAAAGATCTGGTTAAACAATTTCATCAGATTAAAGGTGAGTACCAGGAGTGGTGGTAATTTCTGTAATGTTGATTATATTAGTACATAATTGCTAGCATCCAGTCACACATACCAAGGATGTTTTCTGCTTAAATACACCAGTGTTTTATATGTTAAATAATCACGAGTGCTTTTGTATTAAATCAGTTTTTTAACCTTTAGGATTGACATTTTTTCTCTTTTTGAAAAGAGAAAAAAAATCTTAAAGAGCAAACTATTTAAGGCTGTGGATGTAGCAGCCCTGGCATGCACTAGGCCCTGAGTTCAATTCCCAGTAACACACACATACAGAGCAAGCAACTTGGTACAGTAAATGTATGTGGATATTTAGAACAGTGATAAGTAGATGCTCATCTTTAGGGAATGTAGTAAAAGTTAAGAGAATTGCATTTCATAGTGATGAAGATTTAAATTACAGTGAGATAGTTTATTTAATAGAGTTGTGTAGCTAACCCTCCATAATTTGAAAAGCCAATACCAAAAGTACTCTGAAACCCCAAATTACCACTGACGCTCAAAGTTTCAGATTTGAGAATATTTCAGATTCTAGATTAGGGATGTTCAACTGATAGTCATTAGGTCGTAAAAAAAAAAAAAGAAAGAAAAGAAAAAAACAACCCTGAAATCTGATATATTATGGTCAAGGCATTTGAAATAAGAAATACTCAATTTGTAAAAACATGTTTCTTCAAAGACCCTCCACATTTTCCTCCACTCCTGTGGTTACCTGCAAGTCTGAGGGGGTCAGTTAGGCAACTCTGACCATACTTTTTGATTCAAAAGGCCTTAGGAATAAATAAGTTTTCATATAACAGTAGTAACCTCCTGTGTATCTTGGATATGGTGACATAGTGGTACATATCTGCTTGGAAGAAAGCTGTGTTTTGTGTGTTTATGCATAAATGTCTAATATGAATGTGGCAGTATGAAACGGAGCCGAGGACTGGAGAGATGGCTCTGTGGTTAAGGCGCTTGTCTGCAAAGCTTAACATCCCAGGTTCCATTCCCCAATACCCATGTAAAGCTAGATGCACAAAGTGACACATGCATTTGGAGTTTGTTTGCAGTGTCTGGAAGCCCATCCCCCTCTTGCCTCTCTGCTTACACAGAAATAAATAAAAAGGCTTTAACAGTAAAGTCCCAAAGGCAGGCCTACACATCTACATGAGTGGTAAGAAAGAGCTTTCTATAGAAGTTTCTAAAGAGGTAAAATGAGTCCATGATAGCCTAGGAGTCAACCTGGTTCCACCTCCCCTTTGTATGTTGTTGCTGAGGGGGCCATGTCTCTGGATATTCTCCCCCATCATGGCTCTTACAATCTTTCCGCCCCCTCTTCCGCTCAGTTCCCTGAGTCATGGTGAGTGAGTATTAAGGCTGCTTTATTTTTGAGGTCTTAGGGGTCTCTGTACTTCTGCTTTAGGTTGTGTTGAAAATCATTGGTGTCTGTCTCACTGGCTTATCCTAGGTTGACTGACTGGCTGTGGTTATAAGTCTCTTGCTTATCCCACCACACTCTGTGGGGTTCCATGTGGATCCTCCATGGTAGGTCTGGGGTGGGTCATCTCTTGCCAGGATGTCAGCTATTGGCCTGAAGCTCATTGGTAGGGTTGGAAAGACCACAGCTCTCTCGCTGCCTTCTGAAAAATACAAACAGAATCTCCATTGGAGAGTGAGATCAATATAGGTTAACTGAGATACATATTTCTGAATTGGTTAGATTCTATTGTGAGTAGCTTCTTTGTAATTCACTTGTAAAGTGAATTTCTCTTTGGGGGCCCAAAATTTTGGTTCCCAATGTATTTTGCCCTGAGTCCCAATTCCAATTAAAGGCTCCCTGTCCCTGAGTGGATTGCTTGGCCAAATTAAAAGCTGTTGATTGCCTCCCCCAGGCTTTGGCTCCTCCATTGCACAAGTGTTCGTTTCTTGGTTCACTGTTCACTCCCAGAAGGAAGTGTGTTCAGCTACTCATGGTGGCAGACTGCCTTTTATATCAATGGCCTCTGTTTACCCCAACTATTGTTGACCAGTTTCCCCTGGCAGCTTACGCAGTGCCTTCCAGCACTGCACCAACTACCATCTGGGGGCTGGTTACCATTCTGGACCACAGAAAGCCATCTATCAGCAACAGGAGACCCTGCAAGGTCCAGAATGGTAACCTCAAATGGTTTCTTACTGGAAAAATAGTATCCATTAACTTAGGGTGCTATAGAGGCTTCATGAGTTTATGTGCATCTTGGAAAGCTTTGCACTGGCCAAAGAAGGACTATTTGGAGACATACAGGTATTCTAAGGTCCCCAGTTAGTGTAGGGCCTTTCCTGTCTTGAGTGACATTTCCCTGTATTCTGATTATTTCAGTTATCCAATGGCTGTTCTAGTTGGAGCTCTACAGTAAAAAAATTTGGTAGGTATAAATGCTGACATCTTCTTCATCCAGGAAGAACTTGCCTTGTGTGGATCCCATGTAAGGTGGAGGTGGTTCCTAGACTAACTCCACTTGGTTTGACTATTGGTCCCAAGGATGGAGGGCCCTCTCAGGCTATCAGTGACCTGCAAGATGTGTAAATGAACTATTATTTGAAGACTAAGTCAGATAACCCTTATTCTAGTCTTTTCAGTTTCTTCAGCATGAAGGCAGTAGGGGTGGGGGAGGGCTGGAGAGATGGCTCAATGGTTAAAGGCGCTCGCTTGGAAAACCTTGGTGGCCTGGATTTGATTCTCCAACACCCACATAAAGCCAGATACATGAAGTAGGAGTTCATGTCCTCTTTTCTTAACTTTCAAATTTTGTGAATTAAAGTCTAATTATTTCATCAAACCAATATTTAGATTCCTCACAACTGCAAGATGTTATGCTAGGTGAAATTGAGCCCACATTACTATGGCTTCCCCCAGCTTCTTGTGAAGGGAAAATAAGCTCAAGCAGAGAGTAGAAATGTGAGAAGAGAAGCAGAAAGCAGAGTTTGGGACTGACGGTGTGCCCAGGGTTTGAGTGACAGGACATCAAAGAGGAGGAGGCATTTGTAGAGGACTTTAACCGTATGCAAATTTTTTGCCCTTATGCTTTTGTCTAATTCCTAAATTGTACGTGTGTGAAGGAATAAAACTTGGGAAAGTTGGCAAAGAAGGGTTATTGGAGACTGAGCTAAGTTGACACTTGAGAAATAATACAGTGTTGGAAAAAGTTTTGTAGTTTGACTTGACAATTCAGTTGAGACATCAGATAGTTAACAGCCTAGGAATGAGCAGACAGTGTGGGAATGGAGAAGTAGAGAGCACAGTCCTGTTTGATCCCTAGCACTGTCCCATCAGAAGGTGACATGAGTAAGAACAAAGTTGAAATACACCCACCACATGAACAAAAGCCATAAAACAAAACTAAGGTGGACAGCAATGGAGGAAGGCACCCAACATCAACCCCTGGCTTCCAGGTGCATACGCACACATGTGCTCACACATATGAACACATATCATCAGATTCATCTGCCACTATTAGAACACAATATTATTTAGAAGAAAGTATATTAAGAGCATCTATTATCTGTCATTAACAAGTTCTAACATAATTACAAATTGCTAGACATTCGAGAATCAGAAAGAACTCATTGGTAAGGTTCAAAATGCAAAACACAGAAGTGGCTACATGGAAGATCTTTATGTTGAAAGTACTACATTAGAACCAAAAGAACCATAATTATATTTTGAGCAGATAGGATGTACATAAGAATAAAATATGGCTATTCCATAACTGAAAACAAACGTTATTGGAGGTATTTGCCAGCAAAGGCAGAATTAGGTAGGAAACCAGCAAAACTGGAAAAGCAGCGGGTCAGAGGAGATGTATACAGCATGTTGTCAGAGGTCCAAGATGTGTAAGTAGATTTGAGGAGGAGAAAATAAACTAAATAGAAAACAAATATTACCTGAAAACATAGAGATTGAGAAGACCCATGGAAAGAGTTAATGTGGGCTTGGGGAGATAGCTCAAGTGGGCCATGCTTGTTGCACAGCACGAGGGCCAGCGCTTCCATCTCCAGGACTCATGGTGACATGCTCCTATAACCCCAGCTTGGGCTGGGGTGTGGTCAGATGCAGAAGGATCCCCAGGGCTTGCTGGCTACATAGTCTAGCCAAATTGATGAGCTCTGGGCTCAGTGAGAAAACCTGTCTCAAAAAAGTAAAGTGCAGAGCAATTGAGGAAGGCATCCAGCATCAAGCCCTCTGGCCTTCACAAACATGTATGTCCACATGAATATGAACATGCATACATACATTTATGTATACCATATGTACACACACAATATGCAAAAGGTTGCTTATTTAAAATTATGGCATAAAAATCAGAATATTGGTTATTTCCTTCACATGGATGAGTAACTTTTTGAGTGGCAACAACTTTGTTCTGTATGGTAGTTAGTTATATGTTAATTCACATCTACATCTCAAATAATTCAAAACACAAAAACTAAGGTGGAGAGCAATTGAGGAAGACACCCAGTTTCAACCTCTGTCTTCCAGATGCATACACACAAATGTATTCACACATATAACACACATCAAAAAAGAAAGACATTCATTTTCTTGGTATGATGGCTTCCGCTTGGAATCCCAGCACTTGGGAGATGGATGCAGGAGGACTGCTATGAATCTGAAACCAGTCTGGGCTACCAAACCAATTACAACAAAAACAAAAAGGCATTATTATTACGTATTCCACAAGTTTGGTGATCCCACAGCAGGATGAGTACAAAGGAAGTTATGTTGAGGTACATCAAAAGTAACACAGCTGAAAAAGAGAAAGGCAAAATCCAGGGCCGGGGGGACACAACACATTACTTTCAAGGGAGCAGTAATAATTTAAAAAATTGAAACAGACCAAAGGCAATATAGTGACATCTTTAGAATACTAACAGCCCCCCCCCCAAAAAAAAAGCAAGGGTTTGATGGCAGGGATATGGTTCAACAAAGTGCTTGCCTTGAAGGCAGAGGTCCTGGTTCAACCCCCAGAACTCAGTAGATGCCAGATGTTGTGTATGCCTGTAATCCCAGCTCTGGGGTGGCAGAGAAAGGAAGACCCCTGGGGCCAGCTGGCAAGCTAGTCTAACCTAATTGGTGAGCTCCAGGCCAATGAGAGATCCTGTCTCAAAGGAGGGGACAGTGTACCTGAGGAGCAGCACCTGAAGTTGTTCTCTGGCTTACATGCACACATGCACCCACATATATAATCATTCATACACATGCATGTCCCCACACAATCCCTGACAATCATGAATATATATATGTCAGTGAATATGTCCTTATAAAAATGAAAGCAGGGTCAGGAGTGGAGGCACATGCCTTTATCTCATCACACACACCCCAAAAGCAAAATAAAGGCATTTTCAAGACAAAAGCTGAGAAAATCCATTGGCATTAAACATACTCAACAAGAAATACTTTTCAAAACATTAATAAGCAGGGTGTGGAAATAGTTCAGTAATTAAAACTTGCAACGCCTGCCAGCCTAGGTTCAGTTCCTCAATACCCTTGTGTGGTAGTCAGCCACATGCTGCTCAGATAAATCTCCGAACTAGGCACAGTTTTGGGAGGAAAGTATTATTGAAGTAACCGATCCAGGGGAAGTTCCACAATGGTGAAAGAGGCTGGCTCCCTTTCATACATCTAAGAAGAGAGAGGAACCCATCACCAGCACCTCAAGCAAGCACACTCCAACTCCAACTAGCAAACAGCAGGAACTCCAGACTTGAGCTCCTACTGCTCTTTGAATATGTACAGCTGGAATTTCACACCCATCCCAGAAATACCTTAGGACTGGGCCCTAGGATCCAGCCTAAGTGTGACACACCCTCCAGCCAGGAAGCTGGAGAAAAACATTGATAAACTCTTGAATCTATTAGGGGACATCCATTCAAACAACCACATCATGTAACGCCAAGATTCACAAAGGCATGTGCATCTGGAGTTCATTTGCAGAGGAAAAAGGCCCTAGCACACACATGCTCATTTTCTCACAAATATTCATTTTTACAGTTAATAAGCAAACAAGGAAAAAAAAAACTTCCTAAATCTTAGTAGTGTTTTCTGTAGAACATACTTAAAGAGGACTGGGGAGATGGCTCAGCAGGGGGTTCCGTTCCTCAGTAGCCACATGAAGCCTGACACAAGAAGTGGTTCATGCATCTAGAGTCAGTGGCAAGAGACCCAGATGTACGTATGTACACGTACACACACATGCAAATAAATAAAAATATTCAAAAAGAAATACCTCAGGTGAATATGGAATGCTTTCAGGACTGGCAGGCACTAGGACATATGTCTACTACCATTTCTATTCCTCTTGTGCTAGAGGCTAGTCAGCTCAATGAGGCGAACAATGGCAGAATAGAAAAGGTATACACAAACAAGACCTGATTATGATGTAGAAAATTGAAAAGCATCCTCTCTTGATAACTATCCTTAGTCTACAGAGAGCAGGTTTTAGGAACACAGCTCAGATTTTTATAGGAAGTAAGCATAAAATACATAAATATCTTCTTGTCTTAAATTTTAAAGTAATAAATTCAACAAGTATCCAATGAGAAGAAGAGTATTGTAAAACCTATAGCACAAAATTGCCATGTTTCTTTACTGCTAATTTATGCCTCTTACAAGTTAGGAAAGATTTCAGCTGCAAGGAACAGGAAAGTAATTGACAGTGACTTTGACAAGTATCTGGGGCGATAGAGCAGTGGGTAAAGTGCTTGAGTTTGGATCCCTAGAACCCACGTAAAATCCAGACACCATTGGTTTCATTTGCAATCCCAGCACTCCAGGCAATGAAATGAGAGGACCCTCACAAGCAAGATGGAAGGCAAGGTTATCCTCTGAGCTCCACACTCACATGCCATGATGTGTGTGCATGCTCATACCTGCATGCATACACACAGTAGTAGTCATTTTGCTAACCGGGCCAGGTTCACATTAGGAAGGTGTGATGGTTTAATTTTATTGTCAATTTGAGCTATTTAGTAATCCACAGTAATCTTGGTTGGAACTCTGAGGTTGTTTACAGGGAGGATTAACTAAAGGAGGAAGTTGCTCCTCCAGAGTGAGCCCTTCCTCCAGAGTGGGTGGCCCTCTCAGTGGGGGCAGGAAGATCTAGGGGAAGGAAATCCCTACCCTGCCTAATTGCTGGTGTGTGTGTGTGGGGGGGTGGTATTGGTGATGACTTTTCTCTCTCTGCTTGGACCTGTGAAAGGAGGCAGACTCTTTCACCATTCTCGAACTTCCCCTGGATCTGTACCTTTGGTAACTCCTTTCCTCCCATAACTGTGCCTGGTGTGGAGGCTCATCCCAGAAGCGTGGGGCTGACAGGAGGGTTAGCCCAGGCTGACTTGGAATTCACTATGTAGTCTCAGGCTGGCCTCAAACTCATGGCAATCCTCCTACCTCTGCCTCCTGCATGCTGGGGTTAAAGGCATGCACCGTCACACCCTGCATCACAACAACACTGATTTTGCATTCACTTTTTTACTTAAAAAAAAAAGCCTTTTATTATGAAAAAATTAATGGATGAAAGCAATATCAGAAATGCCCTGACATTGTTGAAGGTGCTTGATTGTTTAACCTCTCCAGAAGAGTTACCCAAAGGGGGATTTCTATAGAGAAATATTGCCTTTGTAATATTTAAAAAGCCTCCTAGATCCTAAGATTAATTTTCTAGGTACAATTTTAAGTATTGACACAGTTGTGTGGAGACACTTTTAAATGACTGCTTCCTAGGACTGCCTAAACCATGCCATGCAAACAGTATAACAGGTCCTCACAGACCACCTCAGGATTGTAGTCAGCCAATACTTAGGTCGGTTGATTCTTAAACACTGTCCTGGTAAAATAACTCCACGGGAAAAGATTTACCCATGGGAGAAGAGAGCCATGGAGGCCTTAAGTTGAGGTGGGTATGGGGAGGCCATTAGTTAGGAGTCAGGCTTGGGTTTGGGTATTTGTTGCTTCTTCCCTTACCTCAGTCCAAAAGAGGCTCCTGTGAGCTGGTGCTGAGGGTAGGGCTGGAATGACTAAAAGTGTTTTTGACTCTGAGCTTCCTGCCTAATGTGCCAGCTGTTCCGCAGGGGAGGCCACATTTTCACTCCTCCCAGGAGAGTGGAAAACACACTGCCATCCGCCGTTACTCAGTGCTGGGCTAGTTTGTGGGGGTAGGCTGGCTTGGCCCTGCTCAGGCCTAGACTTACCCTGCTTTCCCGGCCTCCAAGGAGAGGCTTTCACATTGCTCCTGCCCATCTTCCATATGGCTGTCAGTCTAGAGCCATTGTTTCCTGTCTCTGCCAGGTGGTAGGAGAGGTTCCCTCTCTGAATTTCTACCCTGCCTGTTTACTGTTAGTATCTGTTCGTGATCAGGAACTCCCCTTGAGTTTGGAGTCCCAGGTTATTACAAACTCACATCCTTCCGTAGACCATATTTGGCTATTATCCAAGCTGACACCTTCCTTCCAGCAGTGTGATGGTAGACTCTTCTTTCTTGTTCTTGCTGGAAAGAGGAAAGGTGGGGTAGGGGTCCTTTTTCTTATTTCCTCAGTTCTCTGATGAACTCAAAAAACGTGATGATTTTGTTGGGATTGTGGTATTCTTTTTGGTAACTTTCTGTATTCTAAGCATAACTCTCCCAATGTGAGGCTTAAATAAAATACTTAGCATTTCCTGAACTCTTTTTTAAGATTTTTACTTGTGCCATTAGGTACTTGTACTTTTTTGCCTATTTGTTTGTGTTATCTCCCCTTATGAATATAAATTTTATGTTCTCACCTTGATCAGTTTTACATGTAGCACAAATGTCATATATTGGTGGGTGATACGCTGTGCTAACTCAGGTCAAGTCCTAGGCTCTATCCCCAGCACTAAAAGAAGAAAAAGAAGTGGGTTAGGGTGTACTGAAGAGATAGTTTAAAAAGTGAAGCTGTTGTAAGCAGAGGTAGCTTGAGTAGCTTTTCCCTCCACATGAATATTTATTTGGTGTGGTGTCTGCATTCAGAATGAGACACCTTAACTGAATTTATCAGACAATAGCAGTCAGAACAGAGGAGACACTGGAGCGCCTTCCTTTGGAGCAGCCTGAACCTGTGTAGCTCTAGCTGGCCTTGACCTCTTCCTGAGTGCTGGAATTCAGATGTATGCACGCATGCCTGGCTTTTCACACAGAGCTTTGGCCTGAAGCGAACACTCTTGTAGAATAAATTTTACTTTTCCTGGAGACTTCACTATAGTAGAGAAATGCTTTCCTCAGGCACCAGATATGAAAACTTCTGGCGAGCTAGCAACTAAGTTAACGAAGTGCCACTAGTTCTCCTGCTCTAGGGCATCTGTAGGTCCTCTTGGTACCTTGATCTTCCAAGGCATGGTTTTTCTCAGGTTTGAGGATTCAATGAGTCCACTTTTGGACCCAGAAGTTTCTCTCTTCATGCCTTGGTTAGTATGATTTTGACTGCATGATCGCTTCTCACGAGCCGGTACTAACCAATTTCAGGTTAGAATGAGGTGTGGACTAATGTGCAAGATCCTGCAGTGTCCCAGATGTCCCATTCTTCGAGGGATGCCTTTATTAGTAGAGAGCATCTGCGTGGTTATGAAGACTCATTGTTGGGACAAAATACCTGACAAAAATGAGTTTAAGGGAGGAGGGTTTATTTCTGTGCAGAGGTCCAGGTTGTAGTCTGCTTTGGCGGCAGCTGGTCACATCCAGCAGTGACGAGTGCTGTTCAGCCAGCTCTCCTTTTTAGATAGCCCAGGACCTCAGCTCAGTTAGGGCAGGTCAGCATGTGGGTTAACCTACTCTACATAGTCCTCACTAGTAGATCCTTAGTCCTTCAAGCTGACAAGTCAGTATAAGCCATCATAGTCTTCCTTATTCCTAGGAACCAAATGACCTTTTTCCTGATGCTGACTAGTGTAGAGTGATGGGATCATAGTTTTGCCACTGTGCTGTGTTACCATTTATTTCTAAAGAAATGAGCTAAGGGCTTTTATTTCTAAGGAAATGAGTTGAGGAACATAAGTGGATATGAACAGGAAAGTTTCATTACCTACACCAATGCATAGATGTTGGAAAATAAAACAGATCTGTGTGTACTGACATTTGAATGCTGTGTAGCCCTGCTTTAAGATACTTTCTTTGAGGAGTATATATGCTAATTAATCTATCTGCCCACCACTTTAGTAGAGAAATGGTCAGAAGGAACGACACAGGAGAAGAAAGAAAGTATGAAAGAACCAGGAAAATCACCTGTCATTTGCAATGAGCCTACACGGATGGAGAAATCCACAGACACAGAGGAGGACAACATAGCTGGACCTCAATTCATCAACAAAACCACGCAGTTTCCATCAGTTCATGCTGATCTCCCACAGAATGAGGAGACAACCGAAGTACTTTGGGGTCCTTCTTCCAAACCAGCCACGCCTAAGACTACCACCCCACCTTCATCACCACCTCCAGCACCTGTTCCTACAGAGTTTGCCTATGTCCCTGCTGACCCAGCTCAGTTTGCCACTCAGATGCTAGGTAATGTTCCATCTACTCATTCTGACGTTTTAATGGTGGACGTGGCGACAAGTATGCCTGCCAGCAAGGAGGTGCTGAGCACAGAAATTGATGAAGAAATCGTGGTGTCTGCTCCTCTGGTTTGTTCTGGCGAGATGGTAGAAATGCAGATTGTGAGCCAGACAACTGTGCAGGTAGATGATGCAGGTCCTAGAGAGCATGAGGCTGAACCACCAATGGCTTCCTTAGCCCCCTTGCAGGATGAACAAGAACCTCCTGCTTATTATGATCAAGCTCCTGAGCCCCCTTTGCAGGATGATGCACAGGTTACCTCAATCCTTCATATATCATCCGTATTTAACGGTGTGCCCGTCACTGAAGGCACTGTCTTTGTTGAGCAGATACCAGAACACATAGTTATCCCTCTTACTGATCAAGTTGCGAGTCTTAAAAATGAGCAGTCACCACCAGTTAGTCCCAAACCTGTAGTGCCCAAGACTGTCTCAGGCATATCTAAAATATCTGTAGAGTCTGTGAAACTTGTACAGTTGGAGGAGAATGCACAAAACCAGTCCTCACTACACATGGAGGCAGAAGCTGTAGTTCTGCTCTCTAACACTGCTTTAGTCGGTCATCCTGAGGTGCCTGCAGAACCACTGGATGCAGAGACCTTTATCAGACTAGCCTCTGAGAAATCTCTGCACCTGGAAGTGGAGATCGTTACCACAGACCCTGACAACCCTGGGCAGGAGTCGGGGGAGAATGCTGCACCCCAACCACCTGGTGGCCCTTTCCCTCTTGAACCAGAAATCCAAGCAGAAGGGGAAGCTGCACCTGAACAGGTTTGATGAAACCAGGTAAGACAATTCCATGCTTGCATGTTTACATACTGCATTTCAGGTAACATCTACTTCAGGCAACTGTCTAGTTAGGCTCTCCTGCACGGTGGCCAGAGTCTGTGTTCAGGGATTTTAAATGCCAAACCTACTTAAAGGCTTTGTTGTGTTTGAGATTTTACTGTTATAAGTGATTTTAACTCAACATTGTCAAAGTTTGGGTTATTTTGGACACATGTTTGAACATTGGAGCCTAGTAGGTTTCATGCCTAGTGCAAAACCAATAAAGACTGATACATTGAGGTTTCTCACCGTGAATGTAAACTCAAGCTACTGCATTGCATTTACATGGGCTGTGGCATTTAAAACATGAAAGAAATGGTGGTGTGGTTGACTGCTTTCGCATTGAGTCAGGAGAACTATGCAACCAGGTTTGGGGTGCTGGCTCAAGCACTGCTTTCCACGGGACCTTCCTGTGGCTGAGGGCACAGCTTCATAGTTGGATGGAGAGAGGACAGTTCAGGTCAAACTTCTGTCACACAGGAGAGCATGGAGGTGGCAGGAGAGGAGATGATTGTGCAGCAGTGGATGCGGCTCACACGATTGGCTTTCTTTGGTTAATTTCCCCATTCAAGTGCCAAAATCAAGGTGCTTACTTGGTTGTTAAGTTTCCAGCCATGTTTTACTGTGACACAGACATGAGATGACCTCCAAATCTCCATCTAATTGTGGCATTTGGTCTGTCTACCCTCTGGAGGCCTGTATGGCCATTGCAGTGGCCCTTCTGTCTTTAGGATCAGAAGCAAGCCCCCTATTCCTTTTGCAGAAACTCTCTCAACTTGACTCAAACCAGAATACAGAAACATTACCAAAGCAGGTGTTTAGCAAAGATAAATTCTGTCTGGCAGTGAGACAGGGATTTAACATGACTGAGGAGGTGGGGCAGTGCTGGCTGGGGTCTAGCCTGCAACTGCAGGGCTGGCATTTTCCTGTGGCTTAAGCAGCATTTTAGACCAAGTCACTGTTTGCAGGGTCTTAGCTGCTGCTGAAGTAGAGCTGTTCTTGGCACTAGTAGAGAGTTACCAGGAAAAGAGAGTGAGGTCTCAAATGCTCCTGTTGGAAAGACCAAAGACTTGGCTTGCCTAGATTTTTAATAAGCTTGAAAATAATTGTCTCTGCCGACACCCCAGCTTGATCCCACAGAGTGCACTTTGATAGGGAAGAGAAAGGCTGCATGAGTGCTGGGTGGCCCAGGGTTCAACATGTGAACTTGGCACAACTGAGTCTCTTGAGTCCTATCTTCTGGGACCCAACTCTCGAAGACAGTACCACCCTCTTTGGCATTATAGAGTCCTTGGTGTAAGGTGATGGATGGCTTTCCTAGACTCTTCTGAAAAGTATCAACCAGCCTTTTGCTGCCTCCTAGGCTTCTAATATTAGCCTTGACTAGAGGGGGTGCTCCATGGGGTTCTGAGTTCCAGAGGAGGTAATATATGTGGTGGACAATGATGGTGCTTGTAAAGAGCCAGGGATATTTGGTGCCTCCTAGTGGCTGACGTCTTTAGGAAAGAAAAAGTCACTATGAAGATACATCAACATGTCTTCTAATGGCTTCATACACTCAAGTTGATTTTTTTTGGGTGTGTGTGGGGGGGGTAAAGTCAAAAGTTTTGTTGACTATTTTCTGGGCACCATGTAGAAGCCATGTATAAAGTTTATGAACCTGACCAGGCATAGTGGTGCCCACCTCCAGTCCCACAACCTGGGAGGTAGAGGCAGGATTGCCTAGAGCTCAGAGCCAGCCTGGTAGGCCATCGTTCCAGGCCAGGTAGGCTACATAGTGACACTTGTCTTAACCCAAACAGTTTAAGAATCTGGAAACAGCAACTTAGGTTACGACTGCTTCTTCAGCCACAAGTCCAGTGTCCCTGTCCCTGTTCTTTCCAACTGTACAGAATCACTTTCTTCTTGCCAGACACAATTTAGCCCTCTCTATAGCATGCTTTATGGCACATTGTTACTAGAGCTACTTATTTATATGTAAAAAAAGATTTGCAAAGACATTACTGTGCATAGCGCCTGATACAGAGACTGAATCGTTAACGCCTGCACTTTTTTTTTTTTTATAGCACTAGCAACAAGCGAAGCAGGACAACCACCACCATACTCTAACATGTGGACACTTTATTGTCTAACTGATATGAATCAACAAAGCCGCCCGTCACCGCCACCTGTACCTGGGCCTTTCCCCCAAGCAACCCTCTATTTATCTAACCCTAAGGATCCACAGTTTCTGCAGAACCCACCGAAAGTTACTTCTCCAACTTATGTGATGATGGATGACAGCAAGAAGACCAGTGCCCCACCTTTTATCTTAGTAGGCTCAAATGTGCAGGAAGCCCAGGATTGGAAACCTATTCCTGGCCATGCTGTCGTCTCTCAGTCAGATGCCTTGAAGAGATTCGCGGCAGTACAAGTACCCATTGCTGTTCCTGCAGAGCAGAAATTCCAGAAACCCACCCCAATCCCCCAGAATGCTAGTCCTACAAGTGGACAAGATGGCCCCAGGCCACAAAGCCCAGTTTTCCTTTCTGTTGCTTTCCCAGTAGAAGATGTAGCTAAAAAAAGTTCAGGATCTGGTGACAAACGTACTCCCTTTGGAAGTTACGGTATTGCTGGAGAGATTACTGTGACCACTGCCCATGTTCGCAGAGCAGAAACAAAATGGTAGGTGAATCTTCCTGCCATATGTAGGTCTTAACACATGTGAGCTGTGAGCATTTTATTTAACCTTGAGATTGAGATTTTTAAATAACTGAGTTGATATAATACACGAGTGTACTGAAGTTGATGAGGTTATTGTTACTAGTGAATGTCCAATATAGGAACCAGACTCCCAGCCACCTTTGGATGGTTTGGATAATCCAAGAGATGGGGAAAAACTGGAGGGCAAGAGATGCTGACCACAAGAGGAGCACATGTGACAATTAGAATCAGTCACTAGATAAATTTTTTTTATTTAGCTAGTCCTTAATGTCAAGCACAGTGCAAGCCTCTCTCCCGATGTGTGGACCCGAGTAGGGGAGACAAAATACAGTAAATGAGTAATACTCAAGGGACCATTCCAGCCCTCCTTTCATAGCCCAGTTAGAGTGCTCAGGTGAGGGTGTAAACAGGTGTCTGAGGATGATGGCAGCATGGAATGCTAGGGTGTTATATGTAAACGTGCAGGTAACTGATTAGCTATGAGCTTAGTAATACAAAGGAGGATTGCATTTCTGTCTTTCATTATTTCATGTTTGCTCTTAACAGATGCCGAAAATGATGCTGTTTGAGTCAGCATTCAAGGTGGAGCCTGTCACCAAGCATACTATATCAATAAACTTCCTGCAAGCATAAAGCCTGGCATGTTTGCTTATTTTAGTAATGTAGGAAGTATGTAAACACAAAATACCTTCAATCTTTCTAGACCTGTGAAGAACATTTTTCATCTCTTATGTGTGACCCCCCCCCCCCAAACACACACACACAAAATCACTGTCACATCTGGTCACAAGTTTTCCAGTCAGATATTCCCACATGATAGTTCTGTATTTGGCATTTACACTGAGATGAAAATAGCAACAAGACACAGGAGCACCCACAGATGAACTAACTAAATGCTATTAGATGCTACTCATGCCTATGGCAGTGTGGGCAATTTTGATAATTTAGGCTTGTATTAGGTAGGAACATTGTTTGAAAGAAATCGCACTGGCTATTGGAATACCCTAAAGTCTTTATTTAGCATCAGGTAGGTTATTCAGTATGTAACACTTGATAATGTCAAGACAGCAAGTAAAATCATTTACTGAAAGTGACCTAGGGCCCTGGAAGCAATACTTCAATCCAGAGTTTGGGAGGATAAATACTATAAGATTAATGTACCCCAAGTAAAGGGGCAAATCTACTGTACAGTAGGTCTTCATACATGTAAGTACACAGGTTCCTTGCAAACTTGAAATGCACAAGACCTTTTATATAGTTTGATGCTTATGATACAGGAGTGCAGCTTGATTTCTCTGGTGGCATTTGCCATTGGATGTTAAAGCTAAAGGCTTTGTCATAATAATTAAAATCTATTGCTAGGGCATTTGTAAATTGCTGGATTTTTTACATATTTTCAGTTCAAATGTATACAATGTAACCTTGAAACTAATTACAGTGATCACAAAAACAGTGAATTCAAAGCATAAGTAAATACCTTCTCCAGTTTAATCATTTAGAACTTTCAAATCAGGAACATCTAGTCTGAATATTCAGGCATTTTCTTTTGAAGGTGGGATGGGATAAAACAGGATTAATATGAATCAAAACCATCTCACCAAATTTATTATAAAAGGACAACCTATATCTTTAAGCACATAAACATTGTAAAGGAAAAATCCTAAAACATTCAAGCATTACAGAATAGAATATTCAAAATGACTTGGATTACTATGTTACTCCGCAAGCTAAAGTTACATTTAGGTATAAATCTCCACTACATATGGCAATAACAGTCAGAAAAAGCATCTTCTCCCAGTTTCTCCGACCTTTGTGTAAAATAACATGTAAAATAATATTCCAGAGAAGTATGTATGGATAGCAAGTTGTGTATTTTCCCCAAGACCATCACTGATACCACCGTGACCCTATCTTTTTTTTTTTTTTTCCCCAGGTAGGGTCTCACTCTAGCCCAGGCTGACCTGGAATTCACTATGTAGTCTTAGGGTGGCCTTGAACTCATGGCAATCCTCCTACCTCTGCCTCCTGAGTGCTGGGATTAAAGGCGTGCACCACCACGCCCGGCCATGCCTCTATCTTGTTGGGTGAAATGCAAGTTATTTCATGAAGGTTTTTTTTTTTTTTTCGATTTAAAAGATGATTAGAAACCAAGGGGAAAACTTTAAAAACATATGCTTAAGACTTATAGATTAGCAAACACCCTGATTTAACTTGTTTGCATGTTTAATAAATGTCAGGCAAATTGAAGTAGTTTCTGTCCCAGTAGCTGCCAGAGTAAATCCAGTCCTGCGCTCCATTGTAGGGATTAGGACCTTGATGGAACCACCTGTTGAAAGACAAGGACAGGGTTTACCGGGAAATCAGCACTTTCCTATGACAGCAGTTCACTGCCCTCTCCACAGACTCTGAAGAAATAGTATTTTTCTGTTTAGAGAACATATAGAATAATATTCAAGAGTTTATGATCCACAGTAATTAGGGAGTCCTATGGTTGCTCTAACAGGGCTGTGTGTTCTCTGGCCCTACTTGATCTTCACTAGAAGGCATTCTGCAAAACATGAGGAAAATGAACTTTCTCACAGCACACAGCACTACAGTATGTATGGTGCCCTCCAAACTCAAGCCATAACTCATTACAGCTGAGCTGAAGGTTGGAGCGGGCATACAACTGCTAGCTGCCTGAGCTAGTTGTGATAGCAGATGGTTTTGATTTTGAAAACTGATTTTTCTCATCTACTGTGCTACATGTAACTCCCTGAATAAAATTAATCCAATCCAAATCTCACTGAGACTCAGTTTATATTCTTGGGCTATATTCTATCTTTTAATACTTTATCCTGTCCTAATTCTAAAGAGGAGCTGACTCGGTCATTTTCTTGTCTTTTAAAAAGCGTGGCACTCAAAGCTGGGTATGGTAGCTTATGGCACCATTTCCAGCACTCGGAAGCCCGAGACAGGAGGCTTGGTGACATACTGACACCCAATCTCCAAAAAGGAAAGGAGCAAAACACCCTAAAACAACAACAGTAGCAGCTTGGTACAGATGACAGTGATTCTAAATTATGTGTCCAAAAGGTTGATAAAAATCTGTGTAACATCTAAAGACAGTTATTGGAAACATTTATGCAAATAGTTTTGTGTCTGCTATTCATTCCAAATAAATTGCTTCTGAAAATAAGTCAGATATGTTTGGTGAATCTCCAATATTACTATCATTAAAAGAGTTGCAAGAAAAATATGCTTTATGTTAAGGATGTTAATTCCTTGAAGGACACACTGTGTAGAGGTTTGAATGTAACATGTCCCACATAGCCTCGGGTGTCTGTGATTAAGCCCCAGCTGGAGGAGGGTGATGCTGGGGTAAGCCTTAGGGTGTTAGCACACAGCTCTGTTTGCTACACGTAGCTTACTCTCCTTCCTTCCTCCCTGTTGATATGTGGAGATACGACACTCAGCTGTCTGTTCGAGCCATGATTTTCCCACCATGGTGAAACCTCGCCTTGAAACTGTAATCCAGAAATAAACCCTTTCCTTCCTTAAGCTGTTTGTGGTCGGGTAGTCTGTCCCACTAATGAGAAAGTAATGCTATATGAAAACAGAATTCTAGTTATTAATACAAGGTCTCTCATAATCTAGTTCAAACTATCAAACAAGCAGCAATACCTCTGCTTTGGCCTCTTAAGTGCTGGGCTTACAGGCATGAACACACCTGTGTAACCTTGGTAAATTAGAATATTAAATCATTTATTGATCTTTGTGAAGTTTTTCCCTAATTAGGAGTTTGCTGAAGATGGTGGGGGATAAGGTTATTCAGACTCTGGACACACTAGAATTTGTCAGTGTAGTGGGCATGGCAGAAAGGAAGGTGCTCTTATGTCATTCTGTTTGGTATCATACTATGGCAATGCCATGAGAAACTGGAATTTTGAGAAAGAAAGGGCCATACTTGGTGCTGCCAGAGGGCAAACTTGTCTTCCCCAGAAAGGGATTTCAAGCCATGCTGGCAGCTTGGTCAGATCACCTTCCAGGAGAGACGGGAGCCCAGACAATGATGGGTCGGATAATACCCAATAAGGATTGCTTCTGTGCATGCTTCTGACCTTCTGCTTCAACTTGAAGTGCAGTCAGGACCAGGAGATAGACTTTGGGGGGAGGAGCTCACTGGATCTTCTTGTCTCTCTTACCAATGGGGTCACATTAAATAAGCCTCCTTTTTCTGCTCTTTTAAAAATTAGCTTATGGAGGACAAGTGGCCAAGCCTGGTATGTAAGTGCTGCCAGGACACAGGCTCTGTTAACTTCAGTAACAATAGAAACCACTGTTTAATGAAAATCATAGAACTTTTGTCTAATGTGAAATATTTTGGGTTTCAGGAGTCCAAGCAGTAAAATGACCTAGCACAGGCAAGCACCTCAGAGAAATGAACTCATTAAAGCCACAGTGATCAAAAGTAATAGATCCTGTGCTATGGGATTTCTTCCACACACAGTTGAGGGGGATGGTGGACTCAAAGTTGTAAAGAGATTTCACAGAATGGTATACTGAAGTTTTTATTCACTGAAAGCTTCTAGATAAAGTTCCCTAAAATCTTCATCTGCGAGTCTATCTTTGAGGATCACTTGTTCTTGGGGACAGTTCATAGCACTGTGTGTAAATGGACACTTAGAGGGAGTGCCTGGTACAGGGGGCTATGGGATCTTGCCACCCTCCCGTTCTACTTCTGAGTACTCATGTCTGGAGAGTCTGCTATGACACCCCTTAACTCCCCTCACACAGAAAAATCCAGCTAATTTGTATTTTTACAGTCAAGTATTTTAGAGAAGCATGGACAATAGCGAGAGGGAAAAGATTAAAGTCCAGGCATTTACACAGTAAAGTAATATGAAGACACCATGCTCATATTATGGAAAGACTATTTCCCAGTTTTGTCTCACAGCAGTTCCCTCACCTGCTCCCTGTGCCCTCCTATGGATGCCTGTGGATTCCACTGAGAAAATGGGTCAGGATGACAAGCACCCAACCTCCTAAGTGGGGTCCATTTATAGCCTGGGAAAAAAGCCCAAACTTTCTTCAACTGAGAGCATGAAAGGAGTATGAGCAGGGGTGTCAGCTTTTAGTTCTGGATCTGTTAGCTTTTCCCAGAAGGGAGTGCTCTTACAAAAACTGCCTACCTCCACCCCTGTTCAAACAGCCCAACTATTCAAAATCACATTGTCAGTCCTGAGAAGTTACTGAGCATCAATTTCACTGCCACAGCCAGAGCGAGTTCAGAATAAAGGCTCTTGACAGAGCTTGAGCAGGATCTTTTAAAGAGCTGTATATTCATGTGCAAGCAAGCAGGCATGCACTCGAGGCTCCAAACCACAGCTCACAAGTAGCTCTAGCTTTTATGTTCTGTCTGGCTTCTATGGAGTGACCAATGATTTTTCTTCTGAATGCTGGGACATCTGACAGTGAAAAAAATTTAGTGGAACTTTTTGTTTACATTATAGACCTGAGAATGTAATCAGAAAAATAAAGTAGTTAAGCAGAAAAATAGCATAAAAGTGGGGCTTCATGTAGAAAAGATCAGAAAGGATGAAATAATGTTTCAAATCTTTTCTAAAGGGGCCATAGTAAAAGCAAGGTGGCTCCAGGACTGAAATGTGCAGGGAAGGTGGTGGCTCAGTCACAAGCCTGTGGGCAGGGCCCCTGGTGAAAGGAACACATCACTGCTCTCTCCTGGGACAAAGCAGTGATTTCCACAGGAGCACTTTTCATCCTGTATTCCAGAGCTCTAGGGACCTGGGGTGTGTGCAGGCCCGCCCCTCACCCCACCACAGCAGCTCTGTTGGCCTGGCCTTTTTATCTGTAGATTCTTTATGAACTCATTTGCAAGAAGATTCTCGTGGTAACACAGAGGTCAAAAGCTCTCTTGGGTTAGATGTCATGTAAGATCACTTCCAGATCCATTCTCTTTTTCCAGGATGTGAGAGGACTACTGGAATGCTTGCAAAATTATGCCCATGATGGACTTTAACACTTATGAAATAACTGGATTACGGGACAGTAAGTAGTTCATAAGTGATTCTACTCCCCAGGTGACTACTATAATTTCTGACTTAAATTTTCAGGGGTCACTCTCTAGTCCTGAATGCCCCGAGATGTTACTTTATACAAATCCTACTTTCATTGTGTCTAACACCTCTTGTGTTTGAAACAGTAAAGGTACTGTTTTTTGGGTTTTTAAAATATTTTATTTATTCATTTTCCTGCAGAGATGTGTGTGAGAGAGAGAGAGAGAGAGAGGAGAGAGAGAGAGAGAGGAGAGAGAGAGAGAGAGAGAGAGAGAGGAGAGAGGAGAGAGAGAGAGAGAGAACACACCAGGGCCACCACCTTGTGGGTCTGGCTTATGTGGGTACTGGGGAATTGAACCCGGGGCCTTAGGCACTGGAGGCAAGTGCCTTAACGGCTGAGCCATCTCTCCAGCCCAGTAAAGGTACTGTTTTGACAGTAATGGCACAATATGCTGATAAGCAAATGGTCCATATGTGCAAATAGATCTAAATGTACTTTCTTTCACCTCCCTCTTCAACATGGAAAGGAACAGGGCTTGCTGGGTAAAGAAGATAAACTTGTTTGATTGATTTTACCTGTAATGACTGAAGAAGCATTTTAACATAGCCATTTTCAATCATCACCCATAACTCTTTTGGCTTTAACACTGAAGAGTTACTTGAACTAATTTTCACTTAAGTCTGGAACAACTCAGGATGGCTTTTAGGCCCTTTCTCTGTGGTTCAGAACACCTGCTGTGCCTGCCTCCTGCACACACAGCAGTCTGCCTGAGGGCTCAGCCCCACACTGAGCACAGCTCATACCTCGTCTTCCAGTCCTCTTCTGACTTAGACCTGTTTTTGCGGGCTGCTCTTTGTTTTTCCTCGAGTCGTTTTTTTTCTTCACTAGCTTGATCTAAAATAAGAACACCGATGGAAAACATTAATTCTGAGCAAGGCACGCCAGACACAGCACTGGGCACAGTACCTTTACGGAAAGCACTGTGTCCATCTACGTACGTCAGTGTTCATTCCACTGTGCTAGTGCTGAGCTGTTCCATCACATGCAAAGGTAACATTTCCAACACACTAGGTGGGCCTGGAGACACAGGCCTGTAACCCCAGTGACCTGGAGACTGAGGAAGGAAGACCACAAGTTCAAGGCCAGCCTACCCAACACAGTGAGACCTTATCTCAAAATGAAAAGAAAGAGGACTGGGCTATAGCCCAGCAGTGGAGTAACTGCCCAGCACGTGGAAGACCCTAAGTTTAATCCCCAGTGCCACAAAAATAAATGAAAATAAGTGATCACAGACCCAAACTAGTAAGATTCGATATGCCATCGTGTCTTCCGACAGATGATGGGTGTCTTTTACAACCTCTGCGTCTACCAGAAAGAGACTGCTTATTCTGAAGGTCAAAATGTTATGATAAAATGCTTCAATGAAACAAAAAGGAAAAATGTTTAATTATTCTAAATGTTTAGTGATCCCTCACAGAATTACAGATTCCATTCATAACAAACTCACACAACTTTGCAGAATTCTGCTATTCCATTTCACATGACAAAAAGCATTTAGTTAGGATGCAATGGGTCTTTATGGTCAGAAGCTGTTCTGTGCATGACAGGACATTTTGTAGGAGCCCTGGCTCCAGATGCCACTACCCCACATATCACCATGTATTTCCTAGAGAGGAAAATTGTCTCTCTTTTGAGATCTATGGAGTTTAAAAGTTTCACACTTTAAGAATCAATGTTATAATTAATTAAGGGGAAGCTTATGAAGCCCCCATGAGGCTCACAAGGTGATAAACAGGTGGATTAGGGAATAGAGAAATTTGTGGACTATAGTCTGAAGCTTACCATAGTGATGGTAAATTTCCCCAGACTTGACGTGTCTCTGGCACTGTGTAGGACAGGACTTATCAGGGAGTACTACTGGATTAATGACAAGTAGGGTTGACCTTAGATTGCCAAATTTAAAACAAAGCCAAAGTTACTGCACTTAAACTTAAAATCCCAAGGAGCCTGAACTTGCCATGCTATTAAAACTGACCAGAAACAAACAGCCTCACAGAACTGCCCCCACAGGAACCACAGATATTTCTCACCTATTTCTCCATTCTCCATGGCTCTGATGTCGGGCCGCAGCCTGCAGTCTGTCTTAGGGATCACACTCTCCATCTCCTTGTCTACTTCATTCAAAACCATTGCAAAACTAGTAAAATTATACATCTGAAAAGCAGAAAAGTGACCTAATTAACACCTCCAAGTCATGATACAAAGAGAAAGCCCTGGCAGGTGGTATCCCTCTGGGGTGTGCTGGGCAGTCGGTCCTCTCACACCTCACACTGGCTAAATGCTTCCCTCCCAAACTCTGGATATTTGCCTCAAAGCACGCCACACAATAAATATTCTACCCACTTTAAGCCAACTCTAGCACAGTCCATATTTATTCTATTCTCTTCATTAAGTCATTTCTGGCTGGAGGATTTATACTGAGTTGCAGCTTGTATTTAAGAAGGGATGGTCTTACCCCCAAGTAACTACCAAAGGAGGCCCAATGAAGTCCTACCTAGCACACACTGCAGCCTGACACCAGAATGGACAGAACAGCACAGGCCTGTGGCCACATTCAGCAAGTCTAAGCTCACCTGGGCAGAATTGGGAGGCCGCGGAGCAATGCGCCACAGGAGAACACTTCCAGGGATAACGAACACGCTTTCCGAATCTGGCATTGGCATTTCATCTGACTCCTCAGACGAGCTCATCTAGAAGACCAAGAAAGTAACATGTACACATATAGGCACTCAGGGACTGCCAAATGGCCCTCATTTACTGGACAGGAAAGGGCACCAGGCAGAGACAATGACTTTTTATCTTTCTTAAAAAGTGTTACTTTCGCTCTAAGGCTTGGGAGGGGTCTTTCAGGTAGGAAAATGCTGCCTGGTGGCTATACCAGCCCAGGCACAAGCCATGCTTCCTGGAGCAACACAGGGAAGGGCCCCCACTGGCCTCGGGGGCCTTCTCCTTGTTCAACAGCAAGCCCTTGAAGAACTGGGTCTCCTGGTCCACGAAGCAGCAGAAAGCCACAGGCAGGATGTGTGAGGACAGGGCCCAGGGAGTGGCTTCCACAGCATCCAGGGTTCTGCCCTGCACCCCCCCACCCCAGGATGGCTTTTGTTCTATCCCGATGGGGACATGGCCCCCGCTAGCTCTCTATTTTCAAGAGCAGCTGAGCGCTCCTGCGCTTTCCTTTACCCATTCATGGACTGGAGAAGGACTGGAAGGCATTTGGAGGCTGGAAGAGAGGCTGTTCCCAAGATGTCCATCCAAACACTACTGAAGCAGGAGACAGACTGCAGAGCATGAGTGTGCTCCACAGGATGGGCCTAGGTTTTATACACCGACCTCCCACCACGGGATGGCTGGGACAGTGCTGGGGGGGGGGGTGGTTCTGCAGCATTAAGTGTTAGATCAGTTGCTTTCAAAGCATTATTGCTATCCTGTCTTTACTATGTTCTGGTCTTTTAAAGAGAAAAGAACTCACCTGTTTGTATACTGATTGAGCAGGTTTGAAATGCTCAGCACTGGGCCACAGAGAAGGCCCAGCCTGACGCACAGGAGCTTATACACTAACACATCTACACAAGAGATGCAGTGCCAACACATGCAGCACTCTTAGAACACATGGGACCATGCTAAAGCACTGAACTAAATTCACTGATGGCACAAAGGTGAGGATTGAAGGTGTCCTCTGCTAGGTGCTCTGTACATTGAGTTTTGCCTCACAGACTGATGGATAGGAAGCTGCATACATAACGAAGTGGAGGTTTTGGAAGGCTAAGAAATGTCACCAACACCACAGTGAGCAAATCTACAGCTGCTGGTCCAGGCACTTTAACACGGCCTCGAGCCTGTAATCATGCTGAAGAACACAGCAAGCCTGGGGAGGGCGCTATCCACAGCAGGACAGAGGGTAGACACCAGGCAGCACGACTGAAGCTGCTTCCTGCACAGCCTACCAGGGACTTGGGGGACAGAAAGACATTTTCTGGACAATGGCCAGAGTCCTTTGCTGTCTCCACTGTGTATGAGAGGGTGGGGTCCCAAGTGTGCTGGGATCCCAGGTGGTCTTTGCCAAGTTCCTTCTCTTGAAGGAACTCTTGCCACAGAATCCGTGTCAGGGCCCAAGATTCAGGACACTTCCTTCTCCAGCAGCCAGTTTCCGGTAGTGAACACTTCACAGAGTGAGGGAAGAGCAGGCAAGAAAATGGTGCGGTAGTTTGAACGAATGTTCCCCAATAGACTCAGGAGTTTGTTAGCTTGCAATTTGTTTCCAACATCCTGGCTAGAGGGGGTGTCACCTTGGCCGGATCCAGGGTCCAACCCTAAGTGTTTCTGGGATAGGTCTGGAATTGCAGTTATAGTATGCAAAGGAAGTCAGAGCTCAAGCCTGGAGCTCCCTGCTCTGTTTTGCAGTCTGAATGTACTCGGTTGCTCCAAATTGTTGTAGGCGATGGGTCTCGGTCTCTCTCTCTCTCTCTCTCTCTCTCTCTCTCTCTCTCTCTCTCTCTCTCTCTCTCTCTCTCTCTCTGCTCGGACCTGTGAAAGGGGCCAACTTCTATTGCCATTATGGAACTTTCCCTGGATCTATAACTTCAATAAATCCTTTCCTCCCATAAACTGTGCCTGGTCTGGAGGCTCATCCCAGCAGCGTGTGGCTCACTCTGACACACGGGCTACAAGGAGAAGCAGAACTGTGCACTCAGCTGAGGGAAACCAAGAGAGGCCAGTCACACTGCCAAACTGTATGCTCCACACAAAGCAAAGCCTCACCCCAGGAACAGGCCAGCCTAATTTACAAAGGAAATTACCCCTAATGTAACAGCTACTTCCAAGGAAAACAGGGCTTCTGAAACTTGTAGGCCCAAGAACCTCCAAAGAAATGAATGAAATTGGAGATCATGTTAAGTATAAAATAAGCTAGACTCAGAAAAATAAACCATCCTAATGTTTCTCCACATGGAAAGTAATCTAGGTTTAAACACATCCATCCATCCATGCATACATACACACATATACATATACACACATACATACACACACATGCACATATGACATAAACATAGAAGAGGGACCTTTGGGGGTGAGCTGGGCTAGTGGGAGTGGTAAGAAGGTGAGAAGGGTGTGAGTATGAGCAAAGTACATGCTACATGACACATGTGTGTGAAGATGTCAAAATGAAACCTAGAAAAAAAAAAAAAGCAAAGAAACACTGAAGAGCCCAAGAGACTAAGGCTGGGGAGGTCTATGGTGAGGCCTAGGAGCCCAAAGCTGAAGGCGATCTGAGACAATGCTTGGTTGCCAATAATGACAAGGGCCGTATATGAGCAGAAAGGACTACTTCTCATTCTGGGAGCAGAGGCCTGCCTGAGTTCTTAGCAAGGCTGAGCTGTGAGGACCCCATCTCACAAGTGGCAGCAGCACAGAGGCAGGGAGGTGAGCAACCCCCCAAGTGGGGAGACTGGAACCGTGCTCCCCCAGGACTTGGGGCTGCTGGAGGGGGACAGAGTCTGCTGAATGTCACAGCCTGCCTGTGGCCAGGCCACAGCTGTGGGGAATTCTAATGGACTGAAGAATGCCCAGCAGAAAGAGGATGGCCCAGTGTCCACACCTTGAACTGTGATGGCCTCCTCAGTGACTTAGTGACTGAGAACAAGGGACAAGACAGACGGGCTTAAACGTGTAAGAGAAAATTTTGCAGTAAATGTTGCCTACTTAAGTCAATTTAGCCTCTGGCACATCAACAGCAAGAAGAGAGTCACCCAGGTAACTCCGACTTGCTGAAGCTGTGTGAGTGAAGCTCACACAGCTGCCAGGCTGCACACAGAAGCTCGTGGCAGGCATCTACTAGGAAGGCACAGGAGAAGGATCACAGGCTGAGCTGCATGCAACTGTGACCCAGGAGCAGGCTACCTCCACCAGGGTCTGTACGACGCAGGCCAGTTACCCCTTGCTACCACCTCACAGCGAGGTCACCTGTTTGCTGTTCTTCTTCTCTTCTGTGTTTTTCTTATCATTTTTTTTGTAAGCGTCGAACGTGGCGGGGTCAGCACTATACAAGCACTCCGTCCACTTCCCATAGAGGGCACAGAGCTTCTTTTTGCTGTCAAGAGAAACTGCTATTTAGCCACCGATTAGACCCGGGCTTTGCTATAATTAAATGTTAATATAAAGATTTTTATAAGTCAGAGTTTTGAAAGAAACAGTTACTTTGTTATCAGGCAAAAGGTTTTATTGCTGATGTCTTAGTGATCATCTGTATTGTTCAACCTCTAACATGGAAACCTTACCTTTTATCTTGGATGTAGCCTTCAACTTTGTGTAACTCCTTCCCAAAGAGGCCGCATGGCTTAAAATTCAAGACACATTTGTCTCCAGTCCTGTGAAGGAACTACTAAGTTCAGATGACCACTCGATGCCAATGAAACAGGACAGAATGGGGAACTATGACAGGCTGCTTGGTGACAGCTGCTGTGGAGTGACCTTCCAGACCTGCCAGGATCCCATCCCCCACTAGAACAGCGCCCACCATGAACAAAGCAGGGAACAGGCTCTGAACCTAACTTAAATGACTCTTCAGCTGCACCCACTACCCCCACCCTCCTGCAGAGCAGTAACAGAAGAAGACTCAAGGGCCCAGCTTTCCTGGCTCACAAAGTCCCATGGACACTATTCTCAAATGGATGGGATGGGCTTCCATTCACTTAGGTTCAGTTGCCCAGTCTTAAATGTTGACCTTTTTAGGCTCTACTTAAGAGGTTTTTTAACCTTTGAAATGAAGCTCCTCAGAAGAGTTGTGATGAGAACAAAGCCCTGAGCATGCCTTACTTGTGGTTAGTGATCTCCACGTGGCCGTACTGCTCAATCCAGAGTTTGCCCACGATGATGTTGTGCACGCAGCAGGTGGGGTTTGTCCATGTGTATGCTTCGTTGTGTCTAAAAACAAGTCCAAACCAAAAGATATGCCCTTTTTTTTCTAAAAAGTGTGCTTTCTTTAAATGCCAATATTCTGGATAACAAGGCAGGCTGCTTGATAATAAGAGACATTAAATCCTCCTTGATGGGGCGGAGACAAGGAGGCTGACCACGTGCTTGCCTCATAAGCATGAATGAGGACCTGGGTTTGGATTCCAGAACCTACATGCCTGTAAGTCCAGTGCCAGGGAGGTGGAGGCAGGAGGATCCCTGAGGCTCGCTGGCTAACTCTTGTAGCCAAATTGGTGAGCTCCAGGTTTAGCAAGAGACTCTGTCTTAAAAATAAGGTGGAGAGCAACTGAGGAAGACACTGAAGTTGACCTTTGGACTCCACGTGCACACACGTGCATCCACACGTGCACACTTATACTAAAACAACTGCACGTATGCTAACTCCTAGTAAAGCAGGTATCACCTGCTCATTCTTGCTTTTAAAAATACTTAAGAAAAAAATTCAGACTCCAAATTTAAAATGACATTATCAGATTGTTATCTCAATTCCAGAACTTCTGAGTACTGACAGGATGCCCAACAAGTCTTGGATTCTGCAACATATGCATCTTAGACTCTCAGATTAGGGATAGTCAACTAGAAAAGTCTATGCAAACATTTCAAAATCCAAGAAAATCTAAATCTGGAACACTTCTCATTGAAAGTATTTCTGACAAGACATAATGATTCTTCCAGAGTCTGCCAAAATATGAAAAAAAATAAATTACAGGTAGAAAATAACAATGAAGGTCTATTTAACACTTTTCAGAGGAGTCCTCCAGTTCACCAAAATAGCACCAACAAAACCCTGTTTACATCTTGTATATCCTTTGCTTTTGCAAAAGAAAATCTGTTTTGATTCTTTTTTATACTCATTTTCAAAATTTAAGAGTTCTGGGCATAAGTCCTTTGTTGAATATGAGTTTCACATAACTGTTAGTAATCAATAGCATGTCTTTTTATACCATGAACAGTCTATTTCATGAACCAAGAGACTTTAGTATTAATAAAACCTAGTTTTTAAACCTAGTCTTTTACTCATTGAGCTTTCTGTATTTATCTACATGAGGTCTTTGCCTAATCCATACACCTAAGGTTTTCTGTTTTCTTCCTAAACCTTTATCGTTTTGCTTTTGATTTACTTATTGTTCATGGTCTACACTGAGATCACTTTCTCTCAGTGTGAGGTACAGGCTAAGGTTCCCTTTCAGTATATGGATGTCCACTTATTTCCCAAGCATTTGTGGAAAGGACTACTGTGCTTAGCTGGATTGGCCTTGAACCCTTGTCAAAAATCAGTTGACTGTGTTGTGTGTCTGTGGAGTTGATTTCTGAAGGTCTCTTTGTTCCACTAACATAAGTGGTCTGCCTTCCTGCTTAAGACCATAGTGTCTGGATTAACACAACTTCAAGTCTTCAAATTGCGACAGAGAGACCATCAATTCCGTGGTCCTTTTTCAAAAACTCCAACACTTTTGGCAGTGCCATTTCATTTTCCTTTCTATATAAATATATATCCAACTCCTCAAGCTTTATCAGAAGTCATCCAGAGGGGGCTGTGGAGATGGCTCATTAGATAAAGTGCTTGTCATGTGTAGCAGCTACCTTCTTGTTGCTATGACGAAACACCTGAACAGAAAGTTTATTTTGGCCTACTGTCTCAAGGGGAAGTTTCACCATGGCAAGGCAGAGCAGAGGCATGGCATCACTTCTTGTCATAGTTGTTGGGAGGAAGCAGCAAGTGTCCTAGCTCTGGGTAAGGAGGGCTTGGCTATAACACCCCAAGGCTCACACCCAGCAACACAACTCCTCCAGCAAGGTTCTACCTCCCAAATTGCCACCAGATGGGGATTAAGTATAAGGCTTAATCACAGATGCATGAGGGTCTGGGCTACATTTTACATTAAACCACCACACCATGTAAATACTGGGCATGGTGGTCCATCTGTAATCCCAGCACAGAGACAGGATCCTTGTGACAAACTGGCCAACTGAAGTAGCTGAGTCAATGAATTCTGGCATCAAGGGAAAATAAGTGCCCTCCATAAATAACCCAAAAATAACCTCTGGTCTGCACATGCCTGTGCACACACAAATGCATGCATATCACACACATATATGCACTGAAAAAGTCATCCAGGAATTTTGATTTAGTTGTGTAATACATTGTGCTTAAATATCAGATATGAGACATGTCATAGTGTCAATCTCTTTTGATTAAGCTTCCTACTTAAGCCCCAGCTGGTGGAGCCTTTGGGAGGTGAAGTCCTGCTGGAAGAAGTGTGTCACTGAGGATGGACCTTGAGGTCCAGCCCTCCTCTGCGTTGGAGGGTCAGCTTGCTCTTGCTGTTGTCTCTGCTGCTGTGGAGATGGCTCAGTGGTTAAAGGTGCTTGCTTGCAAACCTGCCAATTTGAGTTCAATTCCCCAGCACCCCACCCAGACACAAAGTGGCACATGCCTCTGTGATGCCAATTTATCTCCAGCAATGAGAGGCAGAGTCAGGAGATTCCAAAGGCTTTAGAGCCAGCTAGACTTGGTATACCGGTGGCAAAATTAGAGGCCCTATTTCAAAAAAGAAGGTAGAAGGGGAAAACAAATACCCTGAGGTATACCCATGTGTGCACTGTGCCATGTGTGCACCCGCCCCCACACATTAAAAAATAAAAGATCCTTAAATAAAACACTGACACCACGATATACAGGCAGCCAGTTTCATAATTACTGTTGTGGAAATCCCAACACACTAAACATCTATTCAACTCTTTATACTACTCAGGCTAATTAACCATGCACTGCCATGCTTCTCAAGGCTTTTCCACTGAGGTCAGAAGCTTACACAGTTTCTTTCATGTTCTCCAGCTATGAACAGAAAGCAGGGTCTGTGGGCATGAGTGCACACGGATGAGTGGAGCTGCATTAGAAGAGCTGGGGGGCTTGGTTGTAACTTACTCAAGGAGCTCTAAGGTGATGGTTCCTTTGGGTTCTGCTTCTACACTCTTCCCCCAGAACTTCAGTTTGGGGTAGATTGAGCCGTGGAAGACGAAATCGTTGTTTAATCCTTCTGCATGAAATGCACTGATTGGTGGGTGATGGCTGACCTGTTCTGAGATGAGTCTGAATCCAAGGTCATCTCTTAAGATTAAAAAAAGAAAGTAAAAAACATCATTGCAATTAACTCTTTCACTGCATATATCACTGTCCCTCCAGTAAAAGCAACTAGTATATACAGAAGCAGGTTCAATAAAGTGAGCCATTCTTTACCATTATCCTAATGAAAGTACAATGTAGCATGAGGACCAGTACAAGCATACCCAAGCTATACATCCAATGCTGGTGCCTGTCAGCTATTGGACCTAGTAAAGTAAAGAACACATATGGTTTCCATAAACGTTAGTGTTGTGGTTTGAATGTGACATGGCCCACATAGGCTCATGTGTTTGAACACCTGGTCCCCATCGAGTGCCGCTGTTTTGAATGGTGTAGAACCTTTAGGAGGGGGAGCCTTGCTGCCTAAAGTGTCACTGGGAGCAGCCTAAAGTGTGCCAGCCCAGCCTCACTTCTTGTCTGTTCTCTGTTTCCTTATTGTGGCCAAAATGTGACCAATTGCTTCAAGCCCCTGGCATCCCATACCTACCCTGCCATGTTGGACTGTTTCCCTCCAAACTGTGAGATAAATAAACCCTTCCTCCCTTAAGTTGCTTTGTATCACAGCAACAAGAAAAGCAACTAATATAATCAATGATGAAAATTTAAAACATACTCTTTACATTACAATGTTACATTTAACATAGCATGTCCACTTTCCAATGAGCATAAATGTGATCCAAATTTTCGCTATGGAGGAAGATACAGAAAAACTAAATCCAACTAAATTCTCCTAAGTTGTGTATAAACAAGAAAACAGGCTAGCAATTAAACAATCTGTATTTATACATAGTCACTGCCTTAAGATAATACCATATGTGTATTTTTTCAAATGGTTATGGTTATATATATACTGAGCACCTTATCATGGTCATCACATGCTCTACCTAAAAGAGGATAACTAACCCCACGTGACCAGGAACACTGAAATCCATGCCATTCCTTTGTATGCATACGTGGATGCCAGAAGACAAGCGTGGGTGTTGCTCCTCAAGTTCCACCTTTTTACAGACAGATCTCTAGTGGCCTGGAGTTGTCAAGCAGACTAGACTAGCTGGTCAGCAAGCCCAAGGATCCTGCTCCTGCAGTGCTGGAATTCTAAGTGCACACCATTACTCTGCCCTTTAGATATTGGTTCTGTGGACTACACTCAGGTCCTCATGCTTGCAAGGCAAGCACTGTGACGTCTACACTGTCTCCCTAGCCCACAATTACTTTTTTATACATTTCATGTTTTGGTATTTTAAAATTATGTGTGTATGGGTGTATGTGTGTCACGATGCACATCTGAGAAGAAACCCAAGGTATTTGTCCTCCCACTTTGCTTGAGACAGTATCTCCTCGCCAGCCTGAGCTCTGGATTCTCCTGGCTCCACTTTCACAGGTGCGCTGGGATCACAGACACATGGACCACGTTGTGTCCAGCTTTCTTTGAGTGCCGACAGGCTTGTAAGCAAGCACCTCAACTGTAGAGCCATCTCCCAGCCCCTGCGCTTCAGTACTTTTTAAAACATAGTCTCTAAAATAACAAATTACAATGAAAGAAACAACAAAACTATTAATTTGCTCATTATAAAGAACTGTTTGGTGCTCTTGAAATACGTATTTTTCTTCACTGAAAAATCGATGTAAATCACGTGAATTCAACAAACCATCCAGGTTGGAACAAAGACCTCACCGAACTAATTCATAAGTCTCTCCCAGCAATGGGTTGAAGGGCTTTCCAGTACGTTCCCATTGAGAAGCGACAGCAGACACAGCAAACGCAGCTACACACTGTGGGACAGAGCATTACACATGTTAACCTGGCTTCTCATCTTCTCAGGAACCAAGATTATGTTGAGACAGTGACTAACAAAATTATTTTGAGGAGTTTTGGAATTTCATATGGTTCTCTAAAGTGAATGTGAAAGTTTGGCTATTGATAATGAAAGTTATGTGGCTTTCATAACAACCTAGGAGAGCTATGAATTCTGCCAAGGACCATGAAAAGCTCTTCAATGCAGTTACTCCTTACACATTTGATATTTTTTTAAGAATAGTTGCCCCTCAGTATCTGAGAAGAGCTGGTTCCAGGATCCCCTTGGATGCCAAAATCTGTGGGTTTTCAAGGTACAAACACACATACACACATATGCATGCATGCACACACAAAATGGCACTGTCCTTACATATAACTTATACACACTCTCCAATGTAATAATCGTTGTAGAACCATGATAATGAAAATGTACATGTTTGGTAAAGATGTTCTTTTGTTCTTCTAATATTTGGGCACAAGGTTGGCTGTGTAACGCATGGATACAGAGTCAATTGTACAACTGTCAGACTTGATAAAGAGAAAAATAAGAGTGAACAGCTTAATTGGTATCAAAGCCAAAGAAGTTAAAAAAAGTTTATATAGATGAGCAAATGTAATGGCTAAGCTGAGATAGCTATTGCTTCATTTGAAAGGGCATTGCGTCTACTATACTTGGCCTGTATCTTGTCCACCCACATGGATAGACCAAATAAACATCTACTTTAAAAATTAAAAAATTTCACTCCTCACTGTCTTTTGTTTGGTCACATAGCAGTATGTCTTCATTGGCATATATTCCCACACCAGCATAAATGCATACATTTGTGATATTCACTTCTTCCTACACATTTAAGAAAGTTTGAAATAAGAGATGTTTGACCTTCATTTTCCCCTACAGTAGTTTGAAGGAAATGTCCCCCATAGACAGACTTGTGTGTTTGGATACTTAGGGAGAGTCGTGGAACCTTGCCTGAGGAAGTATGCCAGCGGAGGCTCGCCTGGAGGGGTGAGAAGCACAGCCCTGCTTGCGCACTCACTCTTTTCTCTCCCTCCTCTCCTTTTCTCTCTCCTAATATGAAAATGGGAAGCTGGTTTCCGGTTCCTGCCATGCTTTCCCCCCTCTGGAACTGTAAGCTGAATTAAACCTGGTTCCTTGCATAAGCTGCTTCTGGCCAGGTATTTTGTCCTAGTAAGAAATTAACTGACACGCTCCTTCACACAATGGCACCTTCTAAAACAAAGACCTGGGAACCGCTCGTGAGTCAAGCGGGCCTGACCACCTCTGCTGCTCTTGAAATGCCCGTCAGCTTTCCACTGCAGTGGCGCTCCCCAGAGGCTGGGCAGTGGGAAAGCACTTCCCACCCACACGCCAGACTGTGGGAGTGAGTGTGTGTGTATGTGCATGCGCACGCGTGCAAGCGCACGTACGCACGCACTCTTGCACACTTGGGGCAGGGTAGGGAAAGACAAGTCTATCTGCCACATACCTGCATCCTTTCCATGGGATCAGAAAGCGAGCTGGCCTTGTGGATGAGGTAAGTGTGCTCCATGTATTCAGTCAGTCGTTGCAGGAAGCTCAAAGGTTCATTAAAAATGACTGGCATCGTGATCTTGGATAGTTCCTGTTTAAAAAGAAAACCAAAACTATTTTGTCCAATATCATACACACAGCAAACTTACCTGCTAGCTTTAGATATGTTCCTGAAAAAGAGGTAACAGAAAAGTCCAACTCAAGAAATTTAGTTAATATCAGTTTAGTTTCATAGATTTTTCCAGAATATCTTAAAATATGGAGAATCCAGAACAATAGAAGAAAATAAGACTACTTAAATTTTCTCCTTGGCCTCATGGAGTACACGATGTCATGGCGACCAGGAGCTGATGACTACAGATAAACCTGCCTTACATTAATATTGGGAAATGGGATCGATAAAAGTGATGGGAATGCCAAAACCAGACTGGGATGAATTTGGGAGATCATGAAACTGACATGGCCCATGTGCCTTGGACTGCTATGTAAGCACACTGAAAACCAACGTAGAAACTGACAAGCTAACCAAGCACTCTCCACTTGAACTTAGCAAGTTTCTTTGTCTTGCTCCCTCCAAAGAAAACCTTATAGGATTTTTCCCTCCAACTCTCTTCATGGATACTGAACCACTTGAGGTATGAAGTAGCCCGAGTCATAAATCACTACTCAAATAAGCTCATGGGAATTTCAATGTGCCCAAGTTCATCTTGTAGCAACAGAACAAGAATTGATCACATACACAAACTCTGTGGATAATTTTTCAATAGAAATTTGAGAGTGTTTTTGGCTGGCGACACTGGGCTTTTCTGACCACACCACTCTAGTACAAGTCCTGAGCTGACGATAGAAGCTATTTCTATTTTAGAAAATGGTTTTCAATTTTGTCTGCCAGTTTAGAGATTGGGAAGTGGTCTCCAACATGAACTGCAAGCCTTTCAACTCTGTTCACCATATGCTGCCAACAAACATCGTCATGGGGTCTCTTAAAAGCCATTAACAAACTGATCTTGGCATTCTGGACTGTTCTGATGATCTTCTCACTCTTCCTATCATACCTACCTAACCCTTAGATATCTGGTCTCTCATGAAACCTGTTGGCTACCATCACCTGGTCAGGTACAGTCCCAAGATCCACCAGGCTCAGCACTCACTGTCCTCTAAAAGCCCTCACTCTTCCTGATCACAATTAAAGTGTCAACTTCACAAAACTGTCACAATTCATTTTTAAAAGCCCGCTTATTATCAGGATAATAAAACCCTGCAGAATACGTAGGTACCCGCTTATCACTTCCTTACTAGGGAGAAGAAAAAAGGAATCTGTAAAGAGGAAGAAAGGAGGCTCCACTACACACAGCCCAGGAGCTCATTAAACCCAGAGTCACTGCAGGGCCAAGTCAAGGAAGCTGCCACTATCGAAGCTTTGTTAATTCAGATGTACCAGGTGGGCACCTTCTCTTCTACCTAAAAAATATTCTTTACTTAAAAAAAATAATATGACTCTCTTGATAGAAAATAAAAGCAAAATATGCAAACGTGTTTTCCCTTCCCCTCTCCCACAGATAGCGCCCAGTACAGCTCAAATACACACATGAGCTTATATAGGCAAAGGAGGAAGGGCATCCATTTGCTTTTTAAATTCTGGCATCAGCTCCATGGGCTGTTCTATGTATAAGGCAGTCTTACACATGTTAATGCATACAGGTATCTACCAAGTTCTTTGTATTTGCTGAGCAGTGATTTAAGACAACTCAACAAAACCATTTCCACTCCTAGCTTCACCATCTAGCTGAAACTTTGGCCAAGTTCATCTCTGTGCCAGTATCTTCCTCAGTAACATGATACTAATGGTACTTAACACAAAGCACTATCACAGGACTAATGTTTACAAAGTACTGAGACAAGTTCTGGACACATTAGTAAGTCACATATTCATTTACTATATTTAAAACATGTTTAAAATATGCATATACCATGAATTATTTGATCATGTGTCTTCCGTAATATAGGCATACATATTGCTTGAAGTAGATTTCTCTAAGTGGAGCTGCTAGGTCAAAGGCATTCTCAGTTAAAATGTTTGCAAATACTATGAAGTAAAATGTCTTCCATAAGGACTTTACCAATTCATGCTCCCACACATGCTGCAAGGGTCGGACTTTTTTTTTCCTGAGGTAGGGTCTCGCTCTAGCCCAGGCTGACCTGAAATTCAATATGTAGTCTCAGGGTGGCCTTGAACTCAGGGCAATCGTACCTCTGCCTCCCGAGTGAGCCACCACGCCCAGCTAGACTTTTTGACATCAAAGAAATTAAACAAGTGTATTACTTCCAATTTGTTGGGTCATGTTCACTCTCATTAAGCAACTATATTTAGTTGAGCACCCATGATGACGGGCACTGAATTAAAAATCTCATTGTAACCACTCATGACCCAGAAGGTCCCGTTCTCTTCCTTTTTTTTCCCCCCTAATACTCACCTTTATGTCCAGGCCCAGTTCAAGTCTTTTCTCCTCAGGTGTTGCAGCACTCTCTGCCTTCCTGCTCTTTACTACTGCTGTGCCCAGTCCACTGCTTGCAACTCTGCACTTGAACATGGCCTTAGTCTTATACCATGAGAACAAGCTATACCGTGCATGCCTGCCCCAAGCTTATTCCCTCTCTCTCTAGCCACTGCCTCCCCTGCTGCCCACACCTGACTACTATGTATAACATCTAGCATAACAAAATTCCAAGTGTTTACTTTGGAAATGTTACCCAGCAATGAAGCTTGGAAAAAACAAGGCAGGAATGTTAAGCACATGTTATGAAATAAAAGATGCCCATCTGCAAAGTGTAACCCTGTATGTATACTTCCAACCACTTGTTGTTGTGGGAAAGACTAAACTATAGACACAGGAAGCTCAGTGGTTCCCTGCCTGTCAAGAGGGACGAGGGATGAGCAGGTGCAGTACACAGGATTGTCTTATGGAGGACAACACCAGGCATTTCCCAAGAGCAGGAAACCACCAAATAGGAGCCTGGAAGATGGACCAGGGAGGGTGATGGTGTGTCAACCAGGTCCATTACCTCTACCAAAGGTAACACTCTGGTGAGGGATGCTGGTGTGGGAGGCTGTGGCAACAGGGGGTCTCTGACAAGTCTGTACTTTCCTCTCAGTTTTGCTATGAACCTAAAACTGCTGTTAAAAAATAAACATTGAAAAAATTAATTTTAGTAGTACACAAAGAGTTAGGTTTTACTATGATGCTTTCAATTCTGCCCACTCCCTTTCCCCTTTTCTCCTTTCTTCTATCCTTCCATTCCCCTTGTGCCTTCCCAAGCAAAACAGTGTCCTATCAGCTTGATTTCTTCAAGGGTCCATTCGTCATTCAAGAATGTGTCACTCAATCTGCAAGTGTTTGTGGAGTTGATGCTGATCTCTAGTTTTATTCCACCACCATCAGAATACAAGGTTCCATTTGCTAAGGCTTGCTTTGTGACTGATACAGTGGTCAATTTGGGGGAATCTTCCATAAACAGCTGAGCAAATACGTATTCTCTTGGATGGAATGTTCTACAAATATGTGTTAAACCCAGGTGGTGTATGGTATAATTTGCTGGTTTTCAGTTTGGAGGGCCTGTCTACATATGTGAGTGGGGTATTACAGTTTCCCACTATTACTGTGTCTGGACCTATGTGATATTTTGTGCCTTTTAGTGTTTGTTTCATTTCCAGAGTTCCCACTTGATTGTTTCCAGTGTTTTCATTTCCTTGCTAAATCCCTCCATGCTTTGGACTTTTTCCTCTAATTGGCTTTGGTTTCATTCACTTTGGAGACTGTCTTGTCAAGATCTTGAATGGATCTCCTCAGGTCATTTGTCTGCTTGTTTGATTCTTCTGTGTGATCACTGATCTAGAAGAGGGTTCTGGATGGTTTCTCTGACAGTTTCCCTATCTCAGTGGTTATGGATTTTATTTTAGGGGAGTGGGGAGGCTGGGAATCGGTCCAGGTGGCCTGATCTCTCATGCTCCATTTGTGTGTGTGTTCTTTGCATGTCTCTTGTCAGTCCTCCCTGGTGGCTTGTCTTCTGAAGGGCCTCCTCTAGCCACTTCCCCAGTGCCACACTCGTTGCAGCTACTGACACTGAGTCACCTCTTACTACCAGGGAATCTGGTTCTACTGAGCTTGGGATGACCCTTCAGTGTTACACTTGTGACGTGTGGAGCTTCTTGGTAGATGACAAGGTTTTACTGGCTGGAGCTTATAGGTACAAGGATGGTATGCAGGCCAGGTCCAGGTGGAGGGGCCTGTCTTTCATGGGTCACTTGGGCTGAAGATTCTTCATGTCAGAACCAGGCTTCTGCTGATCACTTAGAAGAGATCCCCTGGGTGGGCTCAGGAAGGTGCTGGAGTCTGGCTCAAAAAATACTGCCCCCTCCACCACACCCCCTAATTTAGGGTCTCACTCTAGCCCAGGCTGACTGGGAACTCATGGGGTAGTCCTAGGCTGGCCTTGAACTCACGATGATCCTTATCTCTGCCTCCTGAGTGCTAGAATTGAAGGTATGTGCCATCATGCCTGGCTCAAAGAATACTTTTTTAAAAAATATATTTTATTTATATGAGAAAGAGAGAGGGAGGCAGACAGAGAGAGAGAGAATGGGAGCTCCAGAGCCTTCAGCTACTGCAAAAGAGTTCCAGACACATGCACCACCTTGTGCACCTGGCTTTATGTGGTACTGGGGAATCAAACTCAGGTCCTTTTGCTTTGCAGGCAAAATGCCTTAACTTGCTAAGCCATCTCTCCGGCCCCAAAAAATACTTTTAAAAAATAAAATTTCAAACTAATTTTGATCATATTTGAGAAAATACCTTTCTAGTTCATGATAGAAAATATATAGTTATGATCATAAATGATAAAAAAGCATGCCAACCCCCAAAAGGACAAAAAGGCATCATAGAAAATGTAAGGAGTTGATTTAAACAAAAATGTCATTATTTTAGATTTATATAATTTTGGTATTAATTATTTATAGTTCAAACGTTGTGATTTTTTTTCTCACTTTTTCAAGCCTGAAAACATAGGTCACAAAGCAACATGGTCAGAAGGCAAGCACTCTAATTTTCTTAAGTACATATTTATATACGGAAATGCAGACTACAAGACTGAGCACCAAGAAATTAACACGAGTTATAATGTAGGGAGTTGTATTGACCTTTCTAGTTTTCCACGAATGGGAATTCATATGTATTTTTATTGAAAATATATTTACATGTATAAATAAATATACAAAATAATAGTTATTTTGGAGTTCATTTGCAGTGGCAAGAAGCCCTGGCATGCCCATTCTTTTTTTCTCTCTCTCAAATAAATAAATTTTTTTAAAATATAAGAAGGCAATCTATAAAATAAGAAATAGGGCTGGAGAGATGGCTCAGTGGTTAAGGCACTTGCCTCCAGTGCCCAAGGCCTTGGGTTCAATTCCCCAGGATCCACATAAGCCAGACCCACAGGGTGGTGGCTCTGGTGCATTCTCTCTCTCTCTCTCTCTCTCTCTCTCTCTGTATCTCTCTGCTTGAAAATGAATAAATAAAATTAAAAAAATAAAAATAAAATAAAATAAGAAATAAATCTAAGTGTTGAGTTATACTGTAAGCATTTTTTAAAAAACTCAAACTTTACCTGCCATACTAGGATACCCAGTTTTCTACATATTAAGTTAGCATATATTATCTTATTTTTGTTAATGGTCTTTGACACTTTCTTGCTTTCATGTAGCCTTGGAAAATGTGGAGATCTTGTATACATTTCTATTAAAAACAGTAATGGCTAGTATTGACTGTTCACTTAGTGTGCAAATTTCCTAAAACACATACCTAGTGCTCTTCTGATCAGTCATAAAACAAAGGATGTGAATTTTAAACTGAACAATTTTAGGCTCTGAAATGAAAAGACTGATGCGCCTTAGAACATGAGTGCTGCCACAATGTGCATCATTAGCATGGAGAAGAGGTCCACTAAGCTGTCCACTCCTAAATTCCAGAGACAATAGTTGTGCTAAAAGAGTGGACTCTAACCAGAGAGCACAACAGTGCTGCCAAGGCCTAGGGGAAGATACCGGGGTTAGTGGCTAGTAGCCATGGCGTTTCTATTTGCAAGAAGACTTTTGTGGCAGTGAGGGTAGCATAGCACTGTGTCTGTACTTAAATCTCACTTAACTAAAATGGTTAAAGTGCTCTATTTTATTTTATATGTATTTACCACAATTGAAAAACAAAGGGGAAAAATGAGCCGATATAAAATTCCTCGTGTCCAGTTCATAATCCTAACCTTTTGCTTATGTAGCCATGAGTTAAGAGTAACCTTTCCCCAAAGTGAAACAAAGTCCTCACATCCATGAGGGATTGTACACATGACATGAATGAATTCAGATGAAGCATTCACAAGCATGCCAGGCACACCCCATGTGTGCCAGGCAGTATGACCATTATTACTAGCAATGCACACAAGATATCATATCTCCAGTTTCATGGAAGCAAGGAGGTGACAGAGACCGGGATGGGCCACCCAATACAGACCAGCTGAACTGTATGGAAGGCACTCAAACAGCAGCTAGGAGGGGAGTGCTTCCACCAGGGGATCCTGGCCCGGGGACTTCATTCTGCAACTCTGGAACAGGCGTGTTTACTCCCTGGCGGCTGCTGGACCCTAGCTAGCTAGGCTTTCCCTGAGCTAGAAGTAACTGATCAGGAATGAGCTATGGGCTCTGGAGACTGAGGCAAGTGGCATATGGACTTATCATTAATTTAGTAGGTAGATTTATGTGTTAATCAACCAAACATTCCTCAAATTCCCAAAGGTTCTTTGAATAAAATTTTGTAACACAGAATACATTTTCATTTATTCCAGTTCTGCCTCAGAATATAAACATTTGAGTAAATGCAAAGATCCATCTGAGCCAAATAATAAGGAAAGAAAGAGCACTGACAGAAATGCATGCACATAAATCCAGATGGCCATAAAAGCTAACCTTGACCTCTTAAGGAACATACATAATATTTTAAAGCACATCTACTGACCTGTAAGTTTATTTCCTTTATCATGTGTAATTAATTTACAATAATCTTACAATTGTTTTAGTTGTTAAAACTTCTAGTTCCTTAAGTAGATAATAAAAAGCAGGGTGTGAAGGATATATTCTCTCCTTTTGTCTTAGTCCTATTGAACATTTCAGAGGCACTGTTGTTCCTTCTAATCCAATGAAACTTGGTATTGTGTATATTGTACGCAACGAATTAGCATGGGTACATTCCAGCACTAGGAAAACAACACGGTATGAAGGCCAAGCTTCAGAAAGAAACATTAGCAGAACACTTTTATCACTGAACTTCAGTCAGCTGGAAAAATTAAATATTTATGCCAGGCAATTCTACCTTGTGACCCAGCTACAAGCAAAGTTTAAATTTACCCATGCAAATTAACAGAAACCAGGGATAAAACTAAAGAAACTCCCATTGTAACAGCTCATCGGCTGACAGACTGAAGAGGGAAACAGAGAGAAGGCCACTTCCTCACTTCAGCAAGGCCAAGGTTGAGCTCAATTAAAGTGGAAAATATTTTCTAAATGTAAAGCCCACCATTTTAACATCCAAATGTGCAAATAAATGTTTAAAACGTGGGACATTAAGAGAAAGTCAACTCAGGTATCAGACTGAGTTTGTCTATTCTGTTCCCAGGCAGCCAGTCATGGGTAGGGGTATGAGCTGAGGATTCTGTGGGCTTCCTGGCTAGCATCAGACAGATAAGGAGCTGTGCAGGATGAACCTGATCCTAATTCCTTTGCTGTTCACAGCGGTGAAGGCTACAAGGACGAACTTCCCTACATGTAGGAGCTCCAAGGTCACGTCTGGTTCTCATCTTGTCATTGCCCTACTCAGGATGTCTTTCATCTATCTAGTGGCTTATCAGGTGAGAAGTTCTCTTATTAAGATTTATTTATTTATTTGAGGGGGGTGAACATGGGCACTTCAAGGCCTCGTCACTGCAAAGGAACTTGACACATGTTCCACTTTGTACGTTTGGCTTTATGTGGGTATTGGGGAATTGAGCCAAGTCCCCAGCCTAGGTGAGAAGATCTTAACACCTGGATACGTGATTCTACCCCCAAGCAGTCATGCTAAGATACTGCAAACACTCCTTGGCCAACCAGATGAGCTGTCTGCTGTCTACTCAACCCTCACAGACCACCAAGGGGAGGCATGCCATGGGTGGGAGGGGAAGACATGTACCCAGAACTGAAGAAACGAGGCAGGAAAAGGGCATGTGTTCTGTGTTAATGAACTGTGCTGGGGCACCTTAGTGCAACCAACAGAAACATGGAAAAGGCAGTATGAGAAAAGCTATGAGGAAAAAAATTAAAATAAAGTGATTCCCAAGCATGAGAGCTTAGAGATGGAGATGCTGTGACACCTACTAGACAGGAACGTGGAAGGGCAAGGGAAGCCCTGGCTGGACGCCAGGATCAGTCTTCACGGATCATTGCAGCTTGGAGGGAATTTACTCTCGGGGCGGCCTGGGACTGCATCTGAACTGAAATTCCATGCAGCACCCAATTTGTCCACTGCTACTTGAAACAATTTAAAATAAGACACACCCTCTTTCCTCATGGATTACTGGAAAGCTTTCCTGAATGTGTGCAAACCTCCAAAGGTCCACATAAAGGAGGGTTTAGAAAGAAGACAGAGGGCTAGAGAGATGCTTCGCCCGCCATGCAAGTTTGAGGACCTGGGTTTAGATCCCAAGAACGCACATCAAGTTTAGGCATGGTGGTACATGCCTGTAATTCCAGTGTTGGGGATATGGAGACAGGAGAATCCTCAGGACATACTGGATAGCCAGTGTAGCCAAAGTGGTAAGCACAGGGTTAGCAAGAGACCCTGTCTCCAAAAATAAGGTGGAGAGCATGAGGAAGACATGGAACTCTGTCCTCTACATACATACGTGTGCATGTGTATTCACACAACACACATGTCTATGATACATATGCGCACGCACACCACTCATTCAGTCACGGCACCTCTGATCTACTCTGGGTCTCTGTGACTCTTCCCTTTCAGGTAAGGAACAGGTCTAACAGTGAAGGTGAGGGAGGAGATACCATTTTAGTTTAACCATGATGTTTCTTAAGAACCATCCTGTCTCTCAAGTCAGTATTAATAACATACCAGACTTGGAACAGCTTCAAATTTCATCTAGCTCTGTATCTGCCTAGAGTTAAAATTTTCAAATCAGACTGTTATCATAGCGACAGACACTAGCATAGTTATCTCAGTCAAATAACTGCATCACATCCTTCCTTACAGTCACTCTATTCCAGGGATATCTGGGCGTATGTTGTGGTGGTCAAGACATCAAGTGAATGAAGAAGCTTGTCATAGTTAGGATGTGAAGTGTTTTCCCAAAGCCCATGTGTTGAAGGGTTGCTCATCACTTGGTGGATCCAGTCATCCAGAGGTGATGAGAACACAAAGGCTCTGACTGACTTATGCATGGATGCATTCACAGCCTGCTGGCATCACTGGGAGGCAGTGGGAGATGGAGGAAGCAGGTCACTAGGCATGTGCCTTTGAAGCCCATGGCTCCTTCCTCCCTCTGCTTTCTAGCTACATGGGTGAACAGCCTCCTAGGCCACTCACTCCCACCACAAAGGCATTCAGTCTTCTCTCAGACTAAAACCAAAATAAGTCAAAATACATTTTTTTTCCTCAGAAGTTGTTTATATCAGGTATCACATCATAGTGACAGGAGAGTCACTAACACATAGTTCAGAGCTTGTGCTAAATAAAAGCATTTATCAAAAAATGTATTGGCAAAGTGCACATCAGCAAAAAAAAAAAAAGTTAAATTTCCAGAACCACGTCTGAATACTGCAGGCACCATGGAGTGTGTGGGTATGGGACGGCCCTAGACTAACCTCTCTGCAATACTCCCAGAGACCATGATGCCCTTGGCTGTCCTGAGACAGAATCTTCTGCAAGTTAGGGTTTTCCAATGTTTGGTTTTAACAGTGAAGGCAGTCCTGATTGATTTGTCAGCTTGTATATCATCAATTATTTTGGATAATATACTCTGATTTTTTTGGCATATAGTTAGGAAGGGTCAAAGAACTGAATGACAATGCTAGATATCCAAAAACCCACAAAACTCCTACGTCCATCTGTCTATTAATGAGGAAAAGGGCTCTCAATGCTTGCATCTATTAAAAATAGCACAATTATTACTGAAAATTCTGTCTCATTTTTGCAGCAGGTGACCATCATCTCAGATATATAACTATGACTGTAGCAAGTTCTCTTCACTAATGAACAAATAACATTTTATATTTTATGCTAATATTTTATGAATTCTGTGTCTAATTATGATCAATGATATGTAATAATTTATAAAAATGATGCAAATAAGCTTTAAGTACTAATGTCTTATGATTCTATGGTGCAAATTTGTGAATACAGATTTCATACAAATTTTGTGATAGTAAAATATAAGGTAATCAATCAAATACCTTCAGAGATAAAATTCTCACTGAGGACAATATTCTATAGGATCTAAGGGATAGAAACAGGAGGTCAGGGTGCTCTAAGCAAGGTCTTGCACGATTATCATCATCAACAGGACTGTGGGGACTTCTTGCAGGTGGGCACCTATCCTGGTTTACAAATCTGTGAGCATGAAGGCCCAGGACAGACCCTTAGGCCTCCCCAGAAAGCCTTAGAGAACAGATGGTGGTGGCAAGGGAACACTGAGGAGGAAAGGCTTCAGAGGGGAAGCTGGGCATTTGAGTAGTGAAAGCTTTAATCACAAAGAGAATGAAGATTGAATTTCGGTTATGTAAAGTATGTATTTTGTGGAGTATAATCCAATACTTGGTAACTTAACACTATCCAAAACAGATTGAAAAAGGAAGAAAAGCATGAGATCTGCCTAAGAAATCCAAAACTAAATGCTTTTTTGGGAACAAAAGAAAATACTGGGCGGGGTATGAGCTACACTGGAGCAAGTGTCAAGTCACTGAGGCGCAGGGCAACAAGCACCTGAGCAGGGACTTTCCTTACTGGCTGCACAATCAGACTCAGACCATCCCCAGCAGATAAACAACTCCTGGGTTTTTTTTTGTTTTTAAATCATGTTGTACAACTGATAGCATACCATAAAACTGTATCATCATGCTATGAAATCACATTTCTTCTGCTACTTTTAAGACTTCTTAGCCAGCACTGGTATATCCCTATAATTCCAGTACTTGGAAGGCAAAGGCAGGAGCCTTGAGAGTTCAAAGCTATTCTTGTTTACATAGAGATCAATGCAAGCCTAGGTGACCCAGTGAGGCCCTGTTTCAAGAAACCAACCAGGGTTGGAGAAGTGGCTCAGTAGGTAAGAACACAATCATTAGGACCTGAGTTTAATCCCCAGAACCCACATAAAAAGCTGGGCATGGCCATATAAGCCTGTAATCTCAGGACTGAGGGAGACAGAGATGGAAGAAGGCTGGGCTAGTGGGGGGGGGGACAGTCTAGGTGAGAAAGAGTGAACTCCAGTTCAGTGAGAGGCTCCACATCAAGGAAATCAGGTGAAGAGCAATAGAGGAGGGCACCTTATGTCCTCCTCTGGCCTCTGCACATGTGCCCACATGTGTACACACACACCAAAGAAGAAAATAAAAAGTAACCAACTAACCAAAAACTTACTACCAAATTAATATATATATGGTCACGCCTAAGAGAAGAAATGACAGCTGAAGAGCATACTGATTCTGAAACTCAGAATGTCCACTGCCAAAAGGTCACAATATGATGTATTTCAATTATTACTTGTAACAACATCATCAGCATGAAACACATCTTATTTTTGGCCTCTACTGTTGCCCAGTACCTATACTTTTTGGTTATGTCTGCTGTCCATGAGAAGAGATCCTATGGCAGACAGGACAACATCCAAATGAATAAAAATAAACCTCAGCAAAGAGCTAGCTCCAAAGATACTATTTCCTCTGCAGCTCTCTATCTCCAAGCTTTAACTGTTTTTATTTGTGTGTGCATGCATGTGCATGAGTTTCTTGCAGCTGCAAGTGAATGCCAGGTGCCTGCACCATTTTTTTTCTTTTCCTTTTTTTTTTTTTTTTTTTTTTTTTTTTTTTTTTTTTTTTTGCGTTTGGCTTTATGTGGGTGGTTGGGCAAATTGAACCTGGGCAGGCTTTGCAAGCAAGTGCCTTTAACTGCTGAGCCAGCTCCCCAGCTCCTTTCTCCATGCTCTGAAATCAATGTTTTACATTCCATGGGGTTCTGGTAGCCCACATAGCTATTTTCATTTGTTTTACTTTATTTATGATTCAGTATAAATGTTTCTTTGCACAAGTAGCACTATACCTAAAAAGGAAAGTATAAGTACTTTCTGGAAAATAAACTGTCTTTCAAACAGTAACACATGATCCAACATAATGTTATTTCCTAACTTGCAGAAGAACACTTAGTCCCAATTTCAAAACTTGCTAAAGGCAGATTGTTGGTCAGGTACAGAAAGAGACTTGTCACACACTGACACCAGCACTGCGCCTGACTTCAGAGACATGAAGCAGCAGGCAACAGACTCAGACAGGGAGCACGGAAAGACACATGCTCACTAATACCAACCCACACCTGACATTTCCATACAAACTCCTTTTGTGTATCTTAAAGCAGATGTGCTAGCATTTCAATAGGAACTTAGAATAGTTTTTTTTTTTTTTTTCCAAACCACTGGTTTTGGTTCATGAGCAAGTTGTGAAACCTATTTTGTTAGTTGGAATCAGTATTGCTTTAATATTCTCTAGTGAAGCTTTTATTTTAATTTTAGGTATATATGTGTGTGTGTGTGTGTGTGTGTGTGTATATATATATATATCTGCATACTGGATCGCAAAGATAAACACATTTACCTAGGGTTGGAAAAAGTACCTACTGTAGAATATAAATATTAACTTTTTGCTTGAATTTTCAGTTCCCAAGAAACTCTTAAAGACAGCAGTAACTGGGCTGGGAGGTACACGCTCACAGCATCTGCCAGCCCTGGGTTCATTTCCTCAGTACCCAAATAAAGCCAGACACATAAAGTGGTGGCATGTCTGGAGTTTGTCTGCAGTGCCAAGAGGCCCTGGTGAACCCATATACTTATTTTTTTCTCTCTCCCCCTCCTAATCCTCTCCTCTCCCCCCTAAAATAGATAAGAAAAGAAGGAATTAAAGAAATATTTTAAAACTCAGCAATAAGTGATTTATGCAAGTCTAATGAGACATATAATTTTATCTTTTTAAAGTAAGTGTGCACTTATCATATATATTTATTGTTTTGAATCCTAATACAGTTCATAGAGCCACTTTCTGACTCTCAGCTGTAATTACTGTTGGTAATAAGAATGACTACTTATTGAGTACTGTGTTAACCAGCAGCTATTATAGGCATATTATAGAAATTACAATTCTCTCAATACATCTCAGTCAGAAGGTGACACCACTTCCCCATGCAGGGAAGGAACATTCTGGGATGTGCCAGATCAGGAAATGGCAACATTTAACAAGTTAATGCTCAGGCAGCTTTGGCATGCCCACACCAATGTTTTTCAGTGGGCATCATTGTTGGTCAAAGGTAGACCTTTTCCTAGGAAGAGCTAAGAGAACTTGACTCAGAATTCCAGCCCAACGTGGTAGAGACAAGCAGTACCTCCAAGAGCACTCAGAGGTTGATAGAACAAGGAAGTGCTTCTACCCCCCTGTGATGGTTAGGTTTTGTTGTCAACTTGATCTTTTTCATTATCTTAGGTGAGTCTCTGAGGATGTTTATAGGAAGGTAGCCTCTCAGTAGGGGGCAGGATGTAAGGAAGCTCAGGAGAGCTAGAAGTTGACATCCCTTCCTGTGAGGGCAGTGCAGGAAAGAAATTCCAGAGACTCGGAAATATCTGGGATAGGGTTGCAAGACTGCACCCTAAGGCTATATAAAAAGGAAGGTGCCTATTTTGTTGTATGTGTGGTCGTGGTGATGGACCTGTGAAAGGGGTACTGGGATAGCCTCTTTCACTATTGTGAAACTTCCCCTGGATCTGTAGCTTCAATAAATCCTTTCTTCCCCCAACTGTGCCTGGTTTGGAGATTCATCCAAGCAGAATGTGGCTGACTGGGACACTCCCCAATGTAGAGCCACCACCACCATATTCACACACCACTTACAAATGCCCACACAAAAGCTAACTCTGGGCACAGAAGTGCAACCCACACTGTGGGGCTCTATCTGCTCTTAGAGCGACTCTCTGAGATTTATGGGGAAGCATAAATGTGGCATGCAAAAGGAGGAAAAAAGCATTTCCTTATTCACCTACAATGAAGTCACATTAAGTCCATGAAGCATGTACTCAATTGCAATAGTGCAAACTAATCTTGGACTTAGATTTTTGACTCTCAAATTGTTCTGAAAACAACTGTTGTGTCTTACTCTCATGAAAACTGTTTAAGCCTCCCTTCCCAAAGATCTGCCCTTAAACAGGGACCTGCTTGTGCCCAAGAACAAGGTGGATAGCCTACCATTCCAATACATTTTCTGAGGATGCTCCAGATGCTGAAGTCGTTTCTGGAGAACATAGGAGAAGGCAAGCTGGTTCTGAAAACACAGAAGAAACATATGCTTTTATTAATGTGAGGGTGGGAACACATGCACAGCGATACTTCTGAAACATACACTGTCATAAGCAGGGCAAAGCAGGGGTTGTACCTGTTTGCAGCTATTCTGGTCCCTGAAGAGTTTCTGAGCAAATAAACTGGTCATTTGTCCTCTTATGGTGGGGATGATGATTCCCTTCATCTTTACTGGCCCTGCTTCACCTCATAGGTACACAGTCTTATCACATACTGGTACATCTAACTCTTCTGTCTGATTCCATACACACCTGCCATATTCTGATGTAATGAATTATTACACTCTAGCTGTGAAATGCTGGACACAAAACGCCATCAGAGAGCCTGAAGCTTGTACCCCACATCCTTCCTTCCCCCAGGACAATGCTGAACCATTAGAAGACCCTTTACAAATAAAGACAAATAGCCAGAGTGGCTGTGCTGTCACTGGCATGGGATTTATAGCTTGAAGTCTAGGTTTCTGATGCCAGGCCTTATGGGAAAGGAGCTGAGTCCATTCCCACAAAAGCCCCACAGGATGGAGGAAACATAGTGAAAATAATAATTCATTCTTTTTACAGTTAGCGGAGGGTATGAAAAGGGAAAATAGTTTTCTAGTTCCTTTCTGAAACATGTTCATGAAAATAAAGTATTATTAAACTTGTCTATAAGCCCATAACTATGGAGGCTGAGGCAGGAAGATCACAAATAGCAAGACTCTGTCTTGGGAGGGGAAGGGAAGAGAAGGGAAGGAAAAGGAATGGAGGGGAGGGGAGTGTAGCAGTCAGCCAAACCAGGCACAGTTATGGGAGAAGATTTATTGAAGCCACAGATCCAGGTTCCATAAAAGCAAAAGAGGCTGCTCCCCTTTCACAGGTCCAAGCAGAGAGAGAAACCCACCACCAATACCACACACATAATAGCAAGCAGGTACTAAATCTCCTCCCCCCTTATATAGCTTAGGGCAAAGTCTTGAAACCCTATCCTAGACTTAATGGCTTCCTGAGTCTCTGGAATTTCCTTTCTGCACTGCCCACACAGAAAGGGATGTTAACTTCTAGCTCTCCTGAGTTTCCTTACATCCTGCCCCCTACTGAGAGGCTGCCTTCCTGTAGACATCCTCAGAGACCCACCCAAGATAATGAAAAAGATCAAGTTGACAACAAAACCTAACCATCACAGGGAGGGAGGGGAGAGGGAGAGGGAAAGGAAAGGAAAGGAAAAAGGAAAGGGGGGGGGGAGAGAGAGACAAACCACACACACAAAAGAGAAAATAACATACATGTCTTCTAAAGAACCTATATATTAAACTTTAATTTGAACTATTGAAGTTAGTAAGATTTTATGTTTTAAAATCTTGCATGGTGAACTTTTCCTGGAACACACACTACTCACTTGGCAGATCTGTCATTTCACCAATCTGCTAGATAAATGGACACAGATAGTAGTTGAACCACATTCACTATTTTCCAAGACTATCAAGCTCTGTGATGTGAACAACAGATAACAGGGACCCAATTCCTGACATTATCTACCTGTGTGCATGTACAATATAGTATATATGTGTATGTGTGTGTATGCTATATTTTCCATCTCCCATCTATGAAGCAGTCAATCTAAAACCTATCTCAGAAACTGTGAACCTGAAATAAGCTTAATGAAAGGGCTGTAATTTCTCCCCAAGTGTTTACATAAAATGCATAGGTATTTCCTATGCTCTGATTAAAGATAAGAGCAAAAGGCAAGAAAAACAACAAATATCTTTGAGAAGTTTATGAGTTTTACTCACTGTGTAGCCCTGGATGACCTTGATCTCACAAGTACTTCTCAAGTACCCTCCACCACACTGGCTCTTGAGACATTTCTTTCATCATCACCATCATCAATCTTAATGTGTGTTGAGTATGGGTATGTACCATAGCATGCATGTGAGGTCAAAGGACACCCGATTTGAGATTGGCTCTCTATCCTTTCTCATTCTATTTTTTCAAGAGTCTCACTGTAGTCCAGACTGACTTAGAACTCACTCTATAGCCCAGGCAGGTCTTGAACTCTCTAAAATCCTCCTACCTCAGCCTCTAGATTGCTGGGATTATGACGCATCACATATGGCTTCTACTCATTATATATGTGGTCATTATATTACCACATAGAAATACTTATCAGAGATTAGAAAAAGTATCTAGAAACCATTTTTTTAAGTCACAGCGAAAGACCTTCTAGTGGCTCAAAAGAAATACTTGAAGCTGGAGCCAGAGAACAGAAGGCAGAATAGGGTACCTGGAGTACCGGGTGGAGGACAGGAGCCAGGGAGAGAGGCACAGCAATATTCCTGTGACACTTCCACCACCTTTAAAGTCCACACACCTGTCTGTTTTGCCTTTCTTCACAGCTTGAATGTGACAGGTACAGTCTCTTGTTTATCTATGACTACATGCCCTAGTTGGCATGTAAACTCTCAGCTGCCCAGCACAATGCCTACTGCAGACCAAAAGTATTTGCTGAATAAACTCTGGTACTAGTAAGCCTCTTATCAGTTAATATCTCTTCCATAAAGCATATGGTTTACTCTGTGCTACACAGGAAAGTACAATTCACACTCCTGGTACAAGTTTATGTTAGGGTGGCTGACTTAACAAGTAGCCTCACAATGGATTGCCACAAAGGAGAATATTCCACATTAGGAAGGACTTGGGGGCACAGCAGGGAAAGGCACTCCTGCATGGTGTGAGAAGCTGTTCTGCCAGGCCAAGGGCTCCATGCTACAGGATGGTCTATGGGGAACAAGACTGATCCCACCACATAATGCCAATGGTGCCGAGGTGACAAGCCTTGTTGCAGGAATTCAATGACTGCATATGTACAATTTTAAATGTGGAAGTCATCACATTAAACAAGTAAAAAAGGAATAAAATTAATTTAGTAACTGTTATGGATTGAATATGACATGTCCTCCATAGGCTCACATGTTGAACACTTGGTTCCCAGCTGGTGGAACCTCAATGAAGGAAGAAAACCAAGTGGGCATGTGTTTGAAGGCTAAAAATGGTCCCAAAATGCCTCCTCTCTGCTCTTCCCCATCCTACATGAGGGGAACAGGTCTGCATCCACACCATGGTTCCCACCACCATGATGTTCAACCTCACCACAGGCTCAGAATTAACAGAGCTCAGGACCAAGGACATAAACCCCTAAAAGAGGGAGCTGAATAAACCCTCCCTTAATGGTGGTTATGCCACACATTGTGCCATGTAATTAGAAAAAAATATGTATTTAAGCCAAAGTATCCAAAAATATTAGCATATATTAGTAAAAATTTAACATGATGTATTCTTTTCCCATACTGTCTTTAAAATCCAGTGCATTTTATACTTAGAGCACAACTATTTTCAACAGTTAATCCAGCCATAACAAAATAAAGGTGCATTTAATGAAATATATTTTATGGTGCTTTTATAATTTACATTAATTAAAAGGTGATAAAATAAAATTTTCTGTCAGCCACATTAGCCACATTTCAAGTATTCAACAGCCACGCAGGCATAGTAGCTACTGTGTGGGACAGGCCCAATCCCGGTGATTACTTCTGAAAATAAAAGGGTTGTGTTGATCGAAGACTGTGCAGAAAGTGCATCAACTGCTCAATCACAGATGTCTAAAGCCAGTGAGAGACAAAAAGCCAGCTCACAGCCTAATCAAGAAAATGCTAAACCTTCCACAGCGTTATAGTGGAGGTAGAAAGGAAATAAAAATATAAATTTATTTTGTTATGGCTGGATTTTACTCTATTGAAAATAGTTGTGCTCTAAGTATAAAATGTACTGGATTTTAAAGACAGTACGGGAAAAAAGATATAACATGTTAATTTTTTCCATATATGTGTGTATATATATATATAATATATATATATTATATATATATATATAATATATATGTGTATATATATATATATATAATGTATTGAGAAGGATACGGCTCTGTGTTTTAACTTTCCTACCAGGAGAAAGTAATCAAAACTCTGGGTCTGAGAGCACAGACCAGTGACTCTTCTGCTGGAGCTGATCTGAAGGTTATTCTCCTGCATTCTATGCTTCCTTTTTTCCTCACATAGAGAGAAAACACCCAGTACCAGGAGCTGACAATGCTATGCTCGGTTCTATTTTGGACCATACAGATGACATGATGACAGTATTTGGTTTGTAAATGAGAAGTCTCCTCACAGTCTGTTTTATCTTTGTAGTGGAAATGGTCCCGAGTGTTAATCAACCATCATTTCCCTGCTACACGCTCTTACTGGCAGAGCCTAAAGATCCTTATGTGAGAAAAGTTGGACAAGGTCTGGAGATCATTCCTCACTCTGACCCACAGGTTAACGCGTACCTGGATGGCAGAAAAGGTTCCCATATTTGAACAAGGTCTGGAAGTCTCATAGACTTGAATGCAAACCTAGACGGCAGGAAAGCTCCACAGTAATGGAAGGCTTCATGGTCAGGGCTTCACAAATGCCCAAAGATCCCCTTCATCTACTCACAGTGACTGCCTACTGCCTTCCAGTTACTGATGAGCTCTGGGGCTCACCAGGTTAAACACAAGAGACTCTTTGCAAAGATGATAATAAAACAAGGCAGGCAAGCTAAGCTCTGGACCTGGGTGCCAGGTGTGCCATCTGTTCAAGTGTGTCCCCTAATTCTCAGGGAGCACTCAGGAGCACTCTGGTCTTAAGTATGAGCATGATAGTACTGTCTGAAATGTGCTGGGGGTGCGGGGAGGAGGGATCTTTCATGGAGGACACACCTGCATGCCTGGGATGGGAACCAGAGCCACAGAGTCCTCTGCTACTGCCTTGCTACAGAGCCATGTCTCCAAGTCAAGACTGTGTCACTGCACACTTCATACTACTTAGCTGTTAGATCTGTAATGAGAAAAATACTGTCTAGAACAATGAGGGCCTCTTTGAAATCAAGGCTGTTTCTAACCTAAACATCAGTTCTAATGATTTTTGTAAATTCTTTGCCATTTTTATAAAGACCAAATAGGATAAAACCATTTACAACTGGTGGTGATATCATCAGCCCACCATATCACCTTTTCTCTTGGTAAGCATTCTCTGTATATGACAAGTAATTTGTTCACCACCTACATTGCAGATACCTCCTTCTGACATTGGTCTTGTGATTCTGTTATAGTACGATTTGTCAGTCCAAATCTACCCAGAAGACTACATGTATTATCATCACAAGGTGATTATTTTATCATTCTACTGATGGTCAGGCAGGGTGGAGGGAAGCAAATTCTCTTAAGTCACAAAATTTGGTAGTTTCATTCTTACATTTTTAGGAATTCAAAGTTCTATGTAAAAACCAAAATACATACAACAAAATAATCTTCAAGTATAAAGTGTTTTTCAAAAGTACAAAATAACGTATCACAAGATAGCAAATAACATGATCTAAAGAATAAGCAAATGTTCTGCCCATGTGCAGTGGTAGAAATAAATCTCAACATGCTCTAAGAGTCAGAAGAAGGAGTGAGTTCATATGATTCCATTTAGATCAAATTCCAGAGAATGCAGAGATAGGGAGATAGCTCAGGGTTAAAGATGTTTGCTTGCAAAGCCTTCTGGCCCAGGATTCAATTCCCCAGCAACTCATGTAAAGTTAGATGCAAAAAGTGATACAAACATCTGTCATTTGTTTATAGTAACTAGAGACTCTGGTGTGTGTCCACCCACCCCACACAAAGAAATCAATAAAATTGTTTTTTTTAAAATATTTTTATTTATTTGCAAGCAGCGATATATATATATATATATATATATAGAGAGAGAGAGAGAGAGAGAGAGAGAGAGAATGAGAGTATGGGTGCACCAGGGCCTCTACTACAAATGAACTCCAGATGCATGTGCCACATTGTGCATCTGGCTTATGTGGGTACTGGGGAATTGAACCTGGGTCCTTAGGCACTGGAGGCAAGCACCTTAACCGCTGAGCCATCTCTCTAGCCCTAAAATTGTTTTTAAAAATGTAAAAAAAAAAATAAGCAAGCATCTTCTACCCCTATTAGTACCAAAAGCAACCAGCTTTGGTTTACGCATCTTCCCTTTGTATACAAGTATGTTTGTATTTGTTTTATTGAAATGTTATTTTGCAATCCACAATGCTTTATCTTACTAAGTAATGTACTGAGGATACCCATGCAGCTGATGGGTATCAGGTGTATCTTTTCTAGTATCCTTCAGTGCACATACAAATGCACTTATACAGCTTCATAGAAGTAGTGTATCATGTACAGTGTTCTGGTTTTTTGTTTGGGGCTCTGGGGGTCAAACTCAGTCTCATATTATACAAGCACCCAAAACTGAGTTTCACTCTCAACTCCCTAGGTTCTATTTCTAATACAGTTCCCTTTTCTTCTTGTCATCCGATAGTCATCTTGAAAAGCTGCCTTTTTCTACATGTTTCTCAATCATTACACATACAGCATGCATGTGCACACACTGAAGGGCTTTCTGACTTAATATTCCACAACAGAGTACTAATCATTCATCTTTCTCTGCAATCTACTTTCCTCATTTAATATTTCATGGAAATTTGTTCAAGTCAAACAATTAATAATATGACTCAATGCCTCATATTTCATTAAAAGACTACATATAGGGCTGAAGAGATGGCTTAGCGGTTAAAGCGCTTGCCTGCAATGCAGAAGGACCTGAGTTCGATTCCCCAGTGCCCATGTAAAGCCAGATACACAAGAGGGCACATGTGTCTGGAGTTCTTTTGCAGTGGCTGGAGGTCCTGGTGTGCCTATTCTCTCTCTCTCTCTCTCTCTCTCTCTCTCTCTCTCTCTCTCTCTCTCTCTCTCATAAATAAATATTTTTTTAAATACTATATATAAGAATATATTCTACAGGCTGGGAAGATGACTCGGTGGGTAAACTGCCCTGCAAGCATAAGGACCTGAGTTTGCCTCCCCAGAACCCATGTAAAATGCAAGGCATATGTGGTGGTTTGAATCTGATGTCCCCCATAAACTCATGTGTTCTGAATACTTGGTCCCCAGCTGATGGCTACTTGGAAGGTAAAGCCTTGCTGGAGGAGGTGTCTCTGGGGGTGGACCTTAAGACTTCTTAGCCTACAGCTTACCAGTGCTAGTTCAGCTCACTCTCCTGCTGCTATTTTCCACCTGCTGTGGCAAGGAGGTGATACCCAATCTCAGTTCAGCCATCTTTTCCCTGACATCTTGAAGCTTCCCCTTGAAACTGTAAGCCAAAATAAATCCTTTCTCCTCTCCAGCCGCTTCTGCTTGGGTGTTTTGTCCTAGCAGGGTAAAGAGAACTACAACACCACGGTGGCACATCTGTAATCTCAGCACTGAGGACTGGGGAGAAGGACATGGGTGAGCTAGGTCTTCCTGGCTGCTAGTCTAACTGCATCAGTGAGCTCTAAGTTCAATGAGTGACTCTGTTTCAAAAATTAGGGTAGAGAGACACTGAGGAAGACCTTGGATGCTGACCTCAGGCCTCCACATGCACACACATGTGCATGCATACCATACATATCCCCCAAAAAACTGCAGGCCTGGGGAGATAGCTCAGGGGTAAGAGCACCTGCTGCACACATGAGAATCTGAGTTTGATCCATCGCTGGCATAAAAAGCCAGGTGTGGCCATGCATGTCCACAACCACAGTGCTAAGCAGGGTAGAGAAAGTAGGATTCTTGGGGCTCACTCATCAGTCAGGTTAACCAAGAAACAGCAAGCTCTACATTCAGTAACGAGACTGTGTGTCCTCCTCTTGCCTCCACACTTGTGCACATAGGTTGCAGGTACACATATGGATATGCACAACATATGGATATGCCATACTTGTACACAGACACAACACTATGCCACATATTACTACATACATGCAGGCAAAAACATTCTGCAGTTCTTCATAAAAGACACTCACTGTTTCTGTATGATGCAACAAAGCACGTCAATATATTGCATTATTCTTTAAGTTTGTGGGAGAGTGCCACGGGGCAAGACTGTATCTCCATCTCATATTTCCATGTTTGCAGGTTGCTTTCTGAGACGGTTCACACTTCTACATGCCACCAGCATTCTGTGAAGGCACTCTGTCCCTATCCCCACGGACCGTGCACTTTCAAACTGCCCATTTATATCATTTACATTACTGGGAAACGTTTTGTCTCTATCAATTTGTAAGTTCTTTTGTACATGAAACACAGAGATCTATGTCCATATTTGCAGTTTAAATTTGTTTTAAGAATACTCGTATGCACATATATTTTCTTAATTGTGTGTGTGTGTGTCTGCAAATGAATGCCAGATGCTTACACAACTTTTTGCATCTGAGTTTACATGGGTGGCTGGAGAACTGAATCCAGGCCAGCAGGCTTTACAAGCAAGCACCTTTAACCACTGAGATGTTTCCCCAGCCTCCACAAATGTGATTTTTTTATAAATAGCTTTTATATTTTTGATCCTGATTAAGGCTTTGCCCACCCTATTTTTTGAAATGGTGTTCTAATTCTTTAATGACCAAATTGTATAAATGTATATGTCAAGCTCACATCTCTTCAGAAAACAGTGAGTTCCCTTTAAGAGTTTGTAGTAGTCCACTGCAAGATTCTCAAGGCTCTCTGCCTTTCATACAAGATAGAATAGCCTCTCTCCAAAAGCTCTTTTAACCATGCTTCCAGAGATCTTATCAGGTATACATTTTAACTGGACTCTACCTCATTTAAGGTACCATTGATCATCAATTCAGGGGCAGACAGGACAAGCCCAGGTTGTTGTTTTAAGCTGTACAAATGCTGTGACATGAAATATCCCTGAGCTAACTTTCAATGAGTTCCACGGGACAAAGTGTTTGAATACTAATGTCTGGCTGGTGCTCAATGAGTGCCTAGTCCACTGTAGACCCCGTGCTAACCATTTATCATGCACCACCTCAACGAGGCTTCCAAACGACCCTATAAACCAAGCACTCATGAAGCAACTTGTGCATGGTCACAAACAATGGATATTCAAACTTGGATTCTTTAACTCCAGAGTCTTACAGCTCTGATTGTCAGTTAGGGTCTGTGACAACTTGACTCCAAATATTCCATGCTTAGTGTTTGTACTTAGAGAATGACAACAGTAATACAATGACAACAAATGTTAAATATGGCCATAGTGAGGCGCCCCTGAGGCAGTGCATACAAAGCAGTGTATTTTCTCATTCACTGTACTTTGTAAATACAATTTAATGGCTCTTATAACAAGCATTTAAAAACTGAATAGAATACATTAGCATGCTTTGTTAATGAAATGCAATGGTATGTACTGTTAAGAAAATTTTGCTTTAATAACACGGACACATCCCAAGCACATATGACATGTTATCAAATGTATCTTTACATATGGGACTTTATCTTTAAATATGGGACTTTGTCAGTGAGATAAAACATTTAGCCCCAGGCCTGACATGTAGAAAGCTGTCAACAGTGATGCTGATTTGGGAGGGGGATCACCTCATTTTTCAGTCTGCGCTGTTGAAGTTTTAAAACTCCTATCATTTTTGAATGTAATTGCAGTTTCAAATGATGCTCCAGAACAGTGGTTGCTAACTGAATAATCTTCCCAGCTATGTAAAGGTTTCAGAGACAGCAGGAGGGGACAGTCCACACTGTTAAGGCTTCAGGGCAAGAGGACAAACACTGTGGCCAGTGGTTCTCACTTCAGATCTTTCTCAGTTGCGTCAGCTCCCTCTGAGGACTTCTAGCTGGGGGCTGGAATGTTAAAAACTATGGTCAAGGTATTCTGAAGCAATGTGGGAGGGACTGTGTGAGGTGGTGAAGTACCTTTCTTTCTAGTCAATTAATAGTTCACTGGTATTCTTTAAGGTCATATGACCTGGGTCAAAGACCAGGCGCTTTCTGTCCAAACAACATTTTTCACTTAATTGAAATGATGAAAGAGAATACACTAATAAACCCCACATTTAATTTTACTGTGCTTTAAGAATTCCACTGACATGATTAAATGGTATTAAGACTCTTATCTTCAGACCTCAGGCTTCGTCTTCTCCCCAAATACATCCTTGGGAGAAGGTGGGAAGCATGGCTTCTCCTTGCGGAAGTTTTGATTTGAAAGTCACATTTTTAAAAGGCACCTCCAATATTCTAATTTGGAACTATAAGGTAAACTAGTTCCATGTTCTGCTTATATTTCACAATTCTTTTTTTTTCCAAATTTCATTCATCCTCTCTGTTATTTTAATTTTGTACATATCCTAGCCACACCTGTAGGTGAGAAGAGAAGCAATTACAGGTCAACTCACCATAAGTTTGAGGCCAGCAAGCGGGCAAACTCAAGGATGAACAATGTGAGACCCTGACTCAAAGGTGGAAAGTGTCCTCTGACCCCCACTAACCCACGTGTACACTGTGGCATGCACATGCACACACACAATGCAGGGTTAACCCACTGTCTTAGTGAAGATGTGATTTGAAGAAGTAGCTAGTGAAGTCAGAAGAACACAAATCATTTTGCCTGTTAAGCCAATTCTTGGAAAATATTTTTTAATTAGCTTTTTCAACACATGAGGGAGGGTTTTTCTGCATTAAACAAATAAATACTTAATATTATTAAATATTCAGTGGGAATCATAATGTTAAGTAGCAACATACTCTTTTGGAAATATACATCAGAAAAAATTCTTATCTTTAATTCCAATTAACAAAATGAAATTTAGGGCTGGAGAAATGGCTCAGCGGTTAAGGCACTTGCCTCCAGTGCCTAAGGCCCCGGGTTCAGTTCCCCAGGACCCACATAAGCCAGACAGACCCACAAGGTGGTGGCCCTGGTGTGTTCTCTCTCTCTCTCTCTCTCTCTCTCTTTCTCTTTCTCTCTCTCTCTCTCTCATCTCTCTGCTTGAAAATGAATAAATAAAATATTAAAAAAAAAGAAAATGAAATTTAAAAACTTCTGGGAAAATACAAGAAAAGCAGATTTCAGTACATCTGTAACTTTAACACTGAAAATCTGTTTTTATTTGTACATGTATACTTGTCATACATGTTTTGTACTTATATGTGTATAACTACATGAAAATATTTTATATTTATCACTTTTTAATTATCAGAACTCTTCCTCTTCCTAATTTATCCCAATAAATGAATGCAATTTGTATTTATTACTCTACTGGTATTTATTAGGCTCCTGCCTAAAACAGTCTTCCAAATTAGAAAGTCATTAGAATCAAGCTATAAATTTATGGTCACAACACTGAAGGTAAGATTTTTAAATCATATTATAATAGTTGATTCATTTATACTTCATAAATAATGTAAAATATTCCTTAAGAAACTTTCATATATACCTTTTTGGGGATACAGATCATAATCTATTCTTTTAAAAGGCTTTAAAAGAAGTGATATGTGGATAATCCTACTAAGATTATCACTGTAATTTATCATTCAAGCCCTTCTCTGTTCTGGTTAGCACACATAGGATGCAATTCATCTTCTCCATGTGAAAGGATACATAAACACACCCAGACAATCTACTATTCATTTTTCAAAAACACATTCAAAGCTGTTTTTGCACATTTACCTAGTTACACTTTTACTAACTCCAGTTTTAAGCTCTGTTGAACCCACAGTGAACAGGGAATATAGCAGACACATCAGTACACGAGGAGGAGACAAACTATGCCATGTGTTTTTCTATGAATCAGGGTTCTAAGATGGGAAACCGTCCCACAGTGCATGTGCAACATATGATAATTCTTCTGCAGACAACAAAAGGCATTTGAATGCCTTTATAAACTCAAACGACACATTAGCGTTCTGTCATTCTATCAAGATACTGATGAGTTTAACTAGATGAACCATCAGTGACACAAAGAAACAAGAGTAAGGGTTCAAAGATTTCTTAGGCAGGACCCATGAAAGCAGTAACAAGAGAAAAAATATAAAGTGGAGGGTCAACATGAGTTCAAGGTCAGCCTGGGACTACAGAGTTGAATGAAACCCAATCTTGAAGCCAGCCCCCCAGCCCCATAGATTTAAAACTCCTTAGTAGCAGTTAATGGTTGCTGGACAAGGAGGGGACAGTTTATACAGTGGTGTAGCCACTGGTGAGCTGTGTGTGCTCTGGGGTAAATAACCCCACCATGCTCATACAAGCCACCCTAATTTAACTCAGTGGGGGACACACAAAGTAAAAGAGGGATAGCTGGGGAGAAGAATGGGCTCTGTAGGCGTGAGAAAAATGAGGTGATGGGAGGTGATTATGATCAAAATACATTATATGCATGTATGAAAATTATGAATAAATAAAAATTTTAAATCCTGCTTAAAGAAATTAAAGACTTGTTGCTAATTAAGAAATAAAGTCAGGTTACCAGGTAAGAGAAAATATTCTGAGATACATATTCATTATTGGACTGGTATCCACAATACATAATCCCTAATCAATCATACAAATCATAGAACAATTTTAAACCTTCAAGATAATTCACAAAACAAGGTAGAACAATAATTAGTAAACACATGGGCAAAGAGTCAAAATCATTTAAGAAAATGCATCAACACCACCGTGCAATACACCGCATATATGGACAACAGATGCCCATGAGCATGAGCAACAACTGGTGTTCTCACATCTTGCTGACAGCAGTGTGGAATGGCAGAGCTCTAGGAAACTCGTAACAGCTTTGCAAAGCTAAACACAAATCTATGATCTGACAATTCAACAAGTGACAAGAATGAAAATAGATTTGTAACAAGATGTCTGCAAGAACAATTATAGCAGCTTTATTCACAACTTCCACTGCAAGCAATCCAAGACCCTGCCACAAGAAGTAGAGATAAACTAGATAGTCAAATGATGGCATTCCACTCACCAACACAAAGGAATGAACACTATGCACAAGACAGGGGTGTCCCTCACAAACATCACACTGAAGTTACAGGCATTTATCATTCCATTTCTGTGGTAGTTTAAATAATGTCCCCCAAAAGAATTAAGGATTTATTAAAATTATTAATTGTCTCCAGGCTTCTGGCTAGAGGAAGTACCACTTTGGCCTAGCCTCCTGGGGATTGACCCTTTCTAATTTGGATGTAAAATACTAAGGATAGATATGCAAAAGAAGAGCC
>PVHP010001814.1:73130-98275 GCA_004024765.1 Zapus hudsonius | reverse complement strand
CCCAGGGCCTGCTCTCCCAGACACTTACCTTCGCACCTCCCACCTCAGATCTCTGCAAGCCGCCCCCACCCACCCCCACGTCCAGGGCCTCTAATGCCCAGCCCCCACAGCACACCCCATTGCAGGATAGGCCAGAGGCAGCATGGCTGCCAACGGAGCTCCTACCCATTTCCAAGTACTCGTGGAACAGCCCATCCCAGGGCAGCAGCTCATAGTCAGCCTCCCAGGGTGCTGGGCCGGCCTTTGCACCAGTCTTCCTCCTCCTGGAGCGAAACTTCTGCCAACAGCCCTTCAGCTTCCTGCAGAGAGGAGGGCAGGAATGTCCTGTGAGCTGGGCTGGAGCCGTCTGTGGTGTGCTTGGGCTGCAATCTCTGCAGTTCAGCTGAGGCTGTGGGTCCCTCTGTGATGCATGGGGCCGTTTGTTGTCCCGGGTCCCTGAAGTGTCCTCAGGAAAGTTAGCATGGCAACTGAGGTCCTTTGGGAGACGGAGCCCTCCTGAGAGAAGGTGCCAGGTGCCATGTCAAGGCTGGGGAGGAGGTGTGTTGGCTTCATCGTACTTGGAGGCACACGGGAAGCATGTGTGTGGCATGATAGGCGCATGGGAATGCTGCTTGTCGCGTAGGGCACCTGTGTTATCTCACACGTGGACCTGCCAGACACTGTACCTCACAGTCCCACTGAATACAATTCAGAGCACCAGGATGAACCCAAGAATCCCTATGGTTGTGGTGGCAGTGGGTACCCAGGTTGGTGTAGCCTCAGATGGGTCTGAGCAGGTTCTTTGGAAAACTCATAGTGCCTGAAGTTGGCATGAGTCTGGGATCAAGCCTGAATTCCAAGGCCTCCCTTTTTCCCTCATGCTTGTTGATGGTAGAAATAAAAGAAACCAAAGAGACCAGAAACCCAGGTCTCTTCTCCTGACAACCACCTGGTCCCGTGCCAGTCAAGGCCACTTCCCCTTGGCCATAGCCATGGCAGCTGGCTGGGCAACCATGACCCCCACTTGAGGTACTGAGGTCCAAGGGGGCACAGCACATTCTGCCTCGCACCCATCTTGCCTGCAAGCACTCTGAGAGCTCCTTGGTCCCTGAAAGCTACCGGGCAGGGTGGGTACTCACGGGACGAGGACCTCCTGTATATTATTGATGACCTGCTTGCCCACCATGATGACCAAGAGCTCCTGCGCCAGCTCGATGAGACAGCCTCCAGCCGCACACTAAAGCAGCAGCACATGTCAGCAGGCAGAGGGACCGATGCGCCCCACCTAACCTCTCTGCCTCAGAGGGGGCCCTCTGCCCCACCCCACCTTGCACGGGATGCCTGGGCACCTTGAGCATTGCGGGAATCCCCCCACCCCAACACACCCACCTCACCTCAGATCCCAGGCCCAGTTGTATGTGGGGACAAGCATAGAGATACTGTAGTGTGTGCCCTGTGGCACCTCAGCTTTCCCTTGGGGACCTACACATGGGCTGAGTATAGCCATAGGCTCCAGGGAAGAGCCAAGATGCAGACCAGGGAATTCCTGGGAATGCATGCTTTGCAAGGGAAGCTCAGCTGGAGGCTGGCCAATCGGCACAGCTGGGTAGACACTGTGAAACACTGCCCTCTCCAGGTGGGGAGGACCTCCTCCAGCATCTGGACGCAGCCATTCCTGAGACCACAGAGTCCTAGATGTTGGCAACACAAGGCAGTGAAGCCCCACCGGGCATCTTCCTACTTATAGCTGAAAGTGGCCTAATGCACTGCGACAGCCATGGTCTGCCCCTGAGTTGGAGCACCAGTGGTGCCACTCTGACTCTGCCCTTGGCCTCTCATGTGAAGGTGGACAGCTTCCCCATATGAGGTGATGACACCGGATCTGGGGACGGTCTGCTTTCCCTGCGCCTCTAAACGGAGAAGGGTCGTTAGGCCTCTGCTCATCAAAGACTGTCAGATCCCATGGCCCCCAGGCTGAGCTCTGAGACCATCAGTGACCAGCTCCAGGTGTGCCCGCCCACACCGCCCGGACCACTGACTGAAGAGAATGGTTTGTTTGGCCCTCGGACAACAGCCCAGAGGTGTGGGGACAATTTTTAGTGGGCCCAGGAAACATAGAGGCCATTTCACACTTCTCAGTGCTTCTACAGGGATGGCTTGCCCTAGCATGTTTGTCTTGGAAAGCCCACACAACCTCATCATCTGCAAGGTCCACTGCACATCCAAGGAGCCAGGCTTTCCTGGTTTCCCGAGTCCCTGAGTCAAAAAACCAGGCAGAGCCCGCTAGTGCTGGCGGGAGAACATGGGGCTTGGCCAGCCAGGTCTGGTAGCACAATGGCTCACAAGGAATCACTAGGGCTCAGGTATGAATTGGGTTAAAGCAGGTGAAGGGAAACACAAGCTGACACCTGGGGTGTACACATTCTGTGTTCTGTGGATGGTTTTCTGAGTGGGGACCTGGGCAGATATGGTCAAGGGCTGGAGTCCTGATGTAGGGGAGAGCTGCAAGGTTGGCCCCTTGACTGTGGCCAGAGGTGAGGCAGGAAGAACGATGGGTAAATTAAGACTCCAGTAGGTACAAAGGGACAGAGATTCCAACCCCACCTGGATGTGTCCTCAGCAACTTACCTCCTCGTTGCGGACTCCAAACAAGGTGTGGGCATTGCCTGGGTATCCCACGAACCTGGGGGGGGGGGTCCAAGTCATAAGGCCACAAGGAGTATATTTTTCTTTTTGAAAATTTCACATACACATATAATGCTTTTATTTATTTTATTTTTGTTGTTGTTTTTGATGTAGGGTCTCCCTCTAGTCCAGGCTGACCTGGAATTCACTATATAGTCAGGCTGGCCTCAAACTCACAGTGATCCTCCTACCTTGGCCTCCTGAGCTCTGGGATTAAAGGTGTGCACTGCCATGCCTGGCTATATACTGCATCTTAATTTTATTCACCCCCATTATCCTCTCTTAGTCCCCTCCCACTCCTGCTAAACCCCTTCTTCCTAGCAATTCCTCTAATTTCATGTCCTGTGTATATGTGTGTGACCTACTAAGTTAAATTAGGGCTTCTTGCATGAGCATAGGTAGGGGTTACTTATTGGGGTGGCTAAACCACTGAAGAACATGACTTCCCCTCCCCTAGCAACTATTAACTGCCAAGAGCTCCTCTGAGAGGAGTGCGGTCTCAGGAGCCCTTACCCCATCCATGCTGGCGTGCTGACAGACTCAGTCTTGTGTGGGAAGCCACAGCTGCTGTGAGTTCATGAGTGTAACACCTACGTCTTGTCCTGAAGAGTGTCTGTATCTGTCCCCTTCCACAGCTCAGAAGCCTAAGCTGTGCCGGCACTGGCCAGAGAATGAACTTGACTCCTGTGGCCCCTGAGCACTACTAGGAGGCACATGGGATGACAGGCCTCAGTGCCCCCGCCTGGCCATCCACCCCCACTTGCTGAGGACAATGGACAGAGAAGAGCCAAGCCAGACCATGTAGAGAAGATGATCACCCACCTGCCCTTGAAGAAGGCGATGTAGACAGGTGAGGAGTAGAAGTTGACAAACTGGAATATGAACACCTTGAGGGTGAAGGCATCCTCAAATGCAGTCTGTGTCCGGTGCATCTCTGTACAGAGAGGGCCTTTGCTCAAACCTCAGGGACATCAGCCAGCATCCAGTGGGCTGCCCTGCCCATGGGACTACCTCACTATCCAAGAGTGAGGAAGAAGCTGTACTGTGTGGCTCAAAAGAGTTCATGACAGGAGGGGTCCAAGTGTGGCTTTCCTAAATGTCTCATCTCAAAATCATCCTAAAACACATTGATTGCTATGACTGTTAGTCTTGACTGTCAACTCTACTGGACCGAGGGATGCCTAGGAGAGTAACGCACACCTCGGGGTCTGTCTGTGAGGGAGCTTCTAGAGACAGTAGAGCACAAGGACTTCTCAGTGGATTTATAATACGTTGGCATTATTGGGAGTGGGTGAAAGGCAGAAGGTGGGGCCCAGCTGGAGGAAGCAGGTCACTAGGACATATCCTCAGGGCTGATTCCTTCCTATGTTCCCCACTCTGCTTCCTGGCTGTCAGGGTGTGAGCTGCTCTGCTCTGCCATACCCTCCCTGCCACGATGGACTGACACCTCTGAAAGTGTGTGCCGAGGTAAATAATTCCTTCCTCAAGTTGTTCTCTGTTGTTTTGGTCACAGTGACATAAAAGACACAAATACAACTTGGAGACCTCGGGTAATGGACAAAAGCTGTATCTTCACCCTAATAACTAAAACTGCGCAGGGGAGCAGGGGAAGGTGCACCAGAGGACAAGCTAGGGTACAGGGACACAAGTGTAGAAGCAGAGGTGGGGCCATAAGAGGTCATTTTGAGGGAAAGGCAGGCACAAGGCCCCATTATTGTAGAAACACTGAGGCAGCTCCTGCTTCCCCATCCCATCTACTGGGACATCACCACCCCCATGAACCTCTTCAGGTAAGGGTTCACCTGGCCACTTACCTGAAGACACCCCCTTAGCACTTCCTACTCTCCCATATCCACAGTGATTGCACCCTGAATTCACTCTGTCCCCTCTCCTCAGGGTCGAGGCCATGGCTGCCATAGACAAAGGCTTGTAAGACGAGTGAGCAGGCCTGTTAATGCTCGCTCGTAGGGACAGAGGGGAGGCAAAGACAGACACAAAGATGGAGGCAGAAGAACAATGGCGAAGATGGCAGAGGGGGAAGAGGCCTGCTCCTTAGCTGTGATCAGCCTCCACCCCTAGTCTACTTGACAGAGGTCTCAGCCTTTCTTCTAGACAAGAAATGCCTGAAGCCCAGGGTAGATAGCCATCTCAAACTAGTGTGGCCCAAAGCATTTGTGGGTGGCAGTGTCCTGTTGCAATGTCAAAAGGTTGGCTATCCCTGTGGACAAGCCTCACCCAGTGAACTGTGCAGGCTTGAGGGGCTGGTCCTGTGGGAAGGGCAGGAGAAGCAGGGTTCACTGGCTGGGGTACCCCTCACCCTCTTCTCCACCCACTGAGGCCCTACTCATGTTGTTTAGGAAACTCCTAAGAAGGCCCAGATACCAGCTTTAGAAACTAGGGAGCCTGCCGGTCCAGGCTCCTGAGCTGGTCAGCACTGGCGGCCTCAGCCACTCACCCCATCTTGTCAGGACCTGGGCTAGGGCCACGTAGACCTTCGAGAGGATGAGGATGAAGATGAGGTTCACCACTGACCCTGTGAGGCTGGCAATTCGTGAGGCCTGATGAGGGAGAGGTGATCAGAGCAAGGAGCGGGCGGGGGGTGTCAGAGGCCCCCAGAGAAGGAGGCAGCAGACTCACCCAGGCTGAGAGGAAGGCATTGTCTGACTTGGACACAAGGACAGCCATGATGGCCCGATATAGGATGATGGACACGAGGCACATGACCACCACGGCTACCTGAAGAGCCAAAGAGAACATAAATCCCTTGCTGTGGCCCCAGCATAACCCTCAGGCCACAGCTCTCCATGTTCACCAGGATTCCACAGGTGCCTCCTCCAGGAGACCTGCCTGTGGCCTCCTATGCTCCCAGGCTCTGCTCTGTCCTTCCCAGTGGGCTGTCCAGAGGTGGGGGTTATATAAGAGTAGTGGGTACATTAGGGAGTCAGGAGGCCATTGCTTGTTGTCCTTACATCCAGTATTGAAGAACTGCGCCCCACCTACCTCTCCACAGCCATATATTGAGGTTTCTTAAGAAGACTTGAGTTGGAAGGTGAAACCCTTACTGGTTTTTGGAACCCAATCCTTGCTTAAAGAGTATCCAAGGCTATACATGGGAAATCCTCCCGGAACCCTTCATGGGTCCATAGGCACCCAGCCTATGGAACCCGGTAGCCAGCACAGGCCTTTCTGGGGCCAGTGCGAGTCTTATACCCAGAGGAGGCATCAGGTCCTGGTCCCAAGGCTGCTTGGACGAGGCAGACCCACCTGCATGGTTCTCGTGATAAAAGTAGGGTGGGGCCTACCATTATCATGAGCACCACAGAGCTGGCCAGCACACGGCGTACACGGCGCTTCTCAGGGAAGTAGGGCTCGTCCTCCCCAGTGATGGGGTTCAGGGCCGTCATGGGGGCCATGGCAGCAAACTGGGGACGAGGCCTCTCCTGGAAAGGAGTCATGCTCAGTGGGCGTGACTGTCACCAGGAGCCACCCTGACCCAGCACCCCGCAGGGTCAACTTGCTCACCTCTATATCCTCATAGTCGGAGCAGTCCCAGCGATAGGCCAGTGTGGCACTCTTCCGTTTCCAGTACTCCAGGAGCAGCACAGCCCACAGGGCCATGAACAAGCTGAAGAAGACGGTGCCGCCATGATCGAAGAGCCGCTCAGCCTGTGGAAGACGGGGAACTCCGAGCCTTCCCCAGGACTGGTGGTCCTGGAGTGGCTTCTAACAGAGGCCCACCACCCTGTAGAGAGCCTGTCTCCCAGCTTCAGAACCCCAGAGTAGAGGGATTCTACCCAGGGCATCATGCATCTGGCCTCACTCATACCTTACTGGAATTTTCTAAGATGATCACATCAAGTGGAGGCTTTGCTCTTTTAGAGTTAATGACATTGAGGGGTATTGGAATGAGGTGAGTACATTTTAAACAATATTTTATTGATTCATTTTCAAGCAGAGAGAGAGAGAGAGAGAGAGAGAGAGAGAGAAAACCAGGGCCACCACCTTGTGGGTCTGGCATATGTGGGTCCTGGGGAATTGAACCCAGGGCCTTAAGCACTAGAGGCAAGTGCCTTAACCTCTGAGCCATCTCTCCAGCCAAGGTGAGTACATTTTTGCACACAAGATGGACAAGAAGTTTGGGAGCCAGAGAGTGGGCTGCAGTGGTCTGAACTGTGACCTCCAAAAGCTATGTACCCCTAGAGTCCCAGATGTAATCTTATTTGGAATAAGGGCTTTGTAAGTGTAATTGAAGTATAAATCTCCAGAGGAGAGTGTCCTAAATAGGGGGGGTAATAACCCCAATGCCCATCCTCATTAAGAGAGTTGATGGAACAGATGCTGAGACCCATGAGGGAAAGACCATACAGATGGAAGCAGGGACAGAGTCAGGCAGCCATAGGACAGAAGCACCAAGGGACCAGAGAGCAGCACAGTACTTTTTCCAGAAAATGACAGGCAGGACAGAGCCAGGGCCAGCTCCCAGCACCCTGACCCCCAACCTCTACCTCGTCATACCTGGGCCAGGGTGCAGGTACTGGAGAGCAGCCAGAAAGGGCAGTCAGGGCAGAGTGGACACATTTCAAAGCTATCCCCACTGTGGCACAATTCCTGCCTGCAGGGAATGAGTGTAGTTCCAGGGGAAGGGGCTCCTTCCATTACAAGTCAGTCCTACCCCTTTCCCTCCCCAACCACTGCTGGGCCAGGCATAGTACTTCTATACTACTACTCTGTAGTCTCAGGGTGGCCTCCAACTCATGGTGATCCTCCTACCTCTGCCTCCCGAGTGCTGAGATTAAAGGTGTGCACCACTGCACCCAATCAGAAGGGCAGTGTATGGAGTAAAGTTGTTTATTTTGGCTTATAGTCTCAAGGGGATGTTCCATGATGGCAGGGGGAAGATGGCATAAGCAGAGGCTGGACATCACCTCCACCACAGCAAGAGAATTGCCTCAGCATGAGACTATGATTTACATGGGCAAGGGGTAGCTGCTGGCTATAACACCCAAAAGCCTGCCCCCAACAACACACCTCTTTCAGCAAGGCTTCAATTACCAAAATTTCCATTGACTAGAAATCAAGCATTCAGAACACATGATTTTATGGGGAAAACCTAGTTCAAATCACCATAGAACACCCATTCTCTATCTCTGTCTCTCTCTGCTCGCAAGTATTTTAATAAAAATAAAGTAAAATGCAAAGCTAGTCATTTATTTATTAGAGAAAAAAGCCTATATGATTGTAATGAGTAAATCTGAGTGTTGTGATGGCTTGAATGTGAAATGTTCCCATAGCAGCTGGTGACAGTTTGGGAAGTAGAGCCTTGCTGGAGGAGGTGTGCTGCTACAGGTGGGCTGAGAGATGTTACAGCCCAATTCCCCTTGCCAGTAGCACCTCAGCTCACTCTCTTCTTGCTTCTTGAATCTGATGTGACAAGGTGGATGCCCAAACTCTGCTCTGCCATCCTTTCCCTGCCACAATAAAGCTGCCCCCCGAGACTTTGAGCCACAAAACCCTTTTCTCCATCAGATGCTTTTGGTATTTTCCCCGAGCAATACAAAGGTAACTACAACAGAGAATTGGTACCAAGAGTGAGGTCTTTACTGAAATAAGCCTGACTGTGTTTTAGGAACTGATTTTGGTTCAGAACTTTGGACCAGAGAAGGCTCACAGTGCTGTAAGAATAGCTTTATGGCTGGGTGTGGTGACGCACTCCTTTATCCCAGCACTCGGGAGGCAGAGGTAGGAGGATTGCCAGGAGTTCGAGGCCAACCTAATACTAGAGTGAATTCCAGGTTAGCCTGAGCTAGAGTGAGACCCTACCTCGAAAAACCAAGAAAAAAAAAAGAGCTTTATGAACCATTCTGGTGAGACTTTGAAATGTCTAATGCAAAAAAAACTGTGGACTGTGAAGGCTCAGCTTATGAGGTTTCTGAGGGCAAAAGAGGACTTTGTTGGAACTGGGCTCTGGAGGCAGTTTGTGTGAGAGGCTGGCTGCTCTGTCTATCTCTTGAGAATTTGAATAAAGCTGAATGTAAAAGGAATGGAGAGAGAGGCATACTGAATTCCAGGTCAGCCCAGGCTAGAGCAAGGCCCTACCCCTTCCCTCCCCCCATAAGCCTCATGTGTTTTGAATACTTTGTCCCAAGCTGGTGGCAGTTTGGGAGATGGAGCCCTGCTGGAGGAGGTGTGTTGCTGGAGGTGAACTTAGGGGTGTTATGGCCCAATCCCCCCTCGCCATCAGTGCTTTTCTGCTTCCTACCAGCTCCTATGGCAAGGTGGAATGGCCAGCCTCTGTTCTGCCCATTCTTTCCCTGCCATGATGAAGCTTCCCCTTGAAACTGTAATCCAGAAGAAATACTTTCCTCCTATCAGATGCTTTGGTCAGGTGTTATTTTTCCAGCAACACAAAGTGTCAATAGCATAAGCCTGGGGCACTGCCCTCCATTTGTCATCCTATGCACACCTGTCCAGCTGTCAGCACGGGATCTCCCTGTCAGCCTGAGGAACCTCTGTTCACCTGTTGGTCTGGGAGCATCTCTATCTATCCCTGGGGGCATCCCGATCAGCCTGGTGGCACACTTGTTCAGTAGGCCTTCTGGCCTGTTCTCGGGACCTCTGACATTCATGAGGGCTGAGTATGTTCACCTGCACCTCCCTCCCAGCTCTGTACAGGGCTCGGCACTTAGGGAGTCCCATAGCCAAATGCCTCTCATGGGAGCGGAGAGGAAGAAACACTTACGTTGGTGTGTCTGAGAACACCATAAAACAGCCGACCAGGAACACTACTGTGCCCACCACTGCCGCTGGCAGGAGCCACCCTGTGTAAAACCCTGCAGAGGAGAGCCCAGGAGTAAGACTGTTAGGTACTGGGTGTGTCCCAAGGCTAAACTTGTTCACACCCCGCTCAGTAGGGCCAGAGCCTCTGGAATAAAGCTGAGAGAGGCCTTCCTTTCTGAGCCTCTGCCCTTGACTCGAACTCCTTAGCACACTGGCTCAGCACCTGTGCACCCTGGCCTCCAGCCCAATTGAGCCCTGGCCTCCTGGCCTCCTTTCCTAATGCTGCTTATCTTCAGCCAGCTGCCCATGCATGTCTCCGCTTTGAGAGGCACAGGGCCTGTGTTCCAGGCTCAGGGGAAGGATGGGCCATTCCGGACACTCTCTCTCTCCCATTCCCCCACCAGAGCCACCACCTCTTTAACCACAACCAGGTCCCCACAGGTCTCCTACATGCCTCAAGTGTACGACCATCTGTTTCCTGTGGGGCCAGCCCAGACCTCAGCCTGGTGTTCTGGGACCAGCTGATTCTGTGCTATGAAACACCTGGAGCCTACATGAAGACCCAGCCCTTTCTGCCTTCCAAGGCCCCTGAGCCTGGCCATGTTGGTCCGTGGGAGAATCAATGCCAGGATGGGGAAGGAGGGACTGAGAGCAGGGCCCAGGGAGGGCAGGTGCCCTGGCCTAAGGCAGGTGGTCATTCTGAAGTTGCCAGCCTGCCTAAGAAGAAAGGGTGGGTTGGCTTGGACCCTGGCAGGGGTATCCTACCCAAGGTCCCTTGGCCCCCACAAGGGACCCTAGGGGATGGCAGGAGCCGAGGGGAAGACCAGCCTCAACCCCTGTTATACTCTCAGGGCTGCAATGGGAGTTGGGGGTGGGGCCTGCAGGAAAGTTCTCCCAGGGAGCAGAATGTTACAATCTGAAGACTAAGGGGGGCCCCAGGATAGGTCTGAGGGGAAGTGACAGGACTCACCAAGCCAGGCGAAGTAGAGGGCCACCTTTTCCCCGAAGTACCTGCGCACGTGGTCCAGGGGCTGGTACTTGATCCACTTGCCCCAGCGCGCCCAATGTTCAAACAGGATTTGGCGCTGGCTGAGGTCCTGGGCTTGTGGGCTCTCTTGGGCTGTAGTGAAAGGACCCTGGAGCCAAGAAGCCATTAGGCAGGGGCACTTCTATCTCTGCCCTCTGACCCCTAATGGACCCTTCTAGATGTGGAAACAGCAATATTGGGGTAGACCCGCAAGACCCACCCTCCAGGACAGGCAGGTGACAGACAGGAATAAAGGGACACTACCTAGGAAGAAAACAGAATCACGTTGCAGAAGGGAACCCAGCGTTGGTGAGGAAGTGTTTGGGGGACATTGGGGTTGAGTTCCCTGACTTCTGAGCTGCCAAGGGCAGAAGTGTGAGAAGCTGGCCTGGGAGGACAACAGCTGGGGTGCAGGTTGACAGCACTCTGTGGACAGCCTTGCTCCATGTGCTGTGTAGTCTCAAGGCTGCGAGCCACTCCTCGTGCAGAGCAATGCCACCGCAGGGCGAGGTGAGAGAACAGGTGCCTGGCATCTCCATCCCACTTCCTCACTGAGTCTTATGCTGCCAAGGACTGTCCTCAAAGCCTCAGACTTGGAAGCCTGGCTCTGGGCCTGGTGATGCTGCTGCATAGCCTCACTTGCTTGGTGGAAGGGTGGCTGCAGGAGAGCTGGGCACAAACAACCTGCCAACCTGCAGGTGGACTGTCAAGGGTGGTGCTGTGGTTGCTGGGGACAGAACTGAGGTGTCTGCATAGTGATTGGCTCCCTGACACTGCTCCAGCCTCTGGAGGGCACAGGAAACCTCCCTGTCTTTCTCAGTGAGAAAAACTGCTTGAGAGACCGACCATCAGCATCTGGAGCCAGGCCTTCTGCGTCAGGACACCTAACAAGGACAGGGGCCAAGCAGAGTCCTCGACTTCCAGGTTTGCCCGGCCACATGACAAGCATGTTCACTTGGTTCTCCTGACACCCAGTGAAGCCTCGTTAGCTCACCTTCACTGCCCGGGAGGGCAGGAGGAGCGACAGCACTAGGGGAACTCAGGAACTCACATCATGCAGGGGGAAGGCCGCTCTGAATATGCCCTCTGCCAGCAGCTGGTCGATACCAAACAAGGCCTTTTTTTCATGGCCATATGGGGTCTTGGCCAGGATCTCAAAAAGCTGTGGGGGTGGATGAAAGATGGCACCCATCACTGGCCATGTGAGGGTATGGCAGGGGCACCTTGGATGGCCCATCTTGGAGTTGAAGCTTGGATGGCTTCCCATGGTCACCATTAAAAAGAGGACACTGATGGTGTACACCCCACTCCACTCATGACAACCCTGGCAGGAGGTGGTGGTCATTCTCCCATCGTGCAAACTCAGAGAACTTAGCCAGTCTGCTCTTGAGAGTCCGGCCTGGGTTAGAAACGTGGTCCGACCACGTGTGGTTAGCTGGGACCCATGTTCCAGTGGGGTCAGCTCCCTCCAAACACCTGCGTCTGGAGTAGACATGCCCTGTCTAGACAGCTACTGTCCAAGGCCTTTCGGTGGTCATCAGGGGCTTTCCGAGGTAGGCCTGTCTAGCCCCTTCTGACCACAGGCAGTTATAGCAGGCCTCCTGGACAAGGTGCTCTGGGTAGCCCCATGCAGCCTGGCTCTGTCTAGCTCCCCAGAGCACATTCGTGGAGGCTGTCTCCCTTGTCTGCTCTGGCCAGCTATCAGGACCACCCTTCCTAGGCTGCACCTTGGCCGTCTTTTCCAAAGGTCTATAAGCAGTAGTATCTGTTCTGGGCCCTGGGGAACCAGCTGTCCCTTGACTCACTGTAAAGTTGAATGTGTCCCTACTTTCCCACATCCAGGGCACGTTCTCTTTCTGTGCAAGGTCAGGGCAGCCTCTAAGGCCTCGGCCCTCTGGTGACGGAGAGCCTTGTGTCAGGCTCAGGAGGTTTGAGGACTGCAACAGTGACTTCACTCACAATCTGGTGCCTCTTGGTGCTGCTGAAGAAGGTGTCCTGGTTGCCACTCCCAAGGAAGCTGCAGGTATGGGAAAAGTTCTGAGCTTCAGGTGGGCAGGGACCTGTGCCATACTTGCTGGATCACACATGTAAGGATGAGCTGCCTGAGAGCTCACAGGGCTTGTGCAGAAGCCCGGGAGGATGAATGCTGCTGCTAGCACATACTTAGCTACTGGCTTATTAATTATTTACTTAGTCATTGTCCTTTCCCCAGACAGGAGGCCACAACAGACAGACACCACTCACCACTGCCACACACACCTAAGGAAGGGAGAGAGATCAGTCAGGCCGAGGGCAAGACCCAGTGCAGAGACCCAGACAGAGTGGCAGACAGCGCATGCCCCAAAGCTTGTGGATGGGACTAAAGGCCCATGGGTGGGTGGTGGGTGGTAAGAGACCCCAGGGTGGGGACACCAGAATTCTGAAAGTTTCACGGGTGGGGACAACGGCAATTAAAGCTGAATTTCCACCAGGCCCAAAAGGAGGCCTCCTCAGTGTGGAGAGTCAGAGCACAGGAAGCCTTTAGTGTGGGTCCCCAGCAGCTGCTCCTGCTAGGTCTCAGGCTGAGTGTGGCCTTGCACTTGTTCTGTCCAGTAAAAGACCCCTGTCATTTCCAACAGGGACAGTAGGAGCCAGTGAGGGAGAGCTGGCTACACCTGTTGTCAGCCTCACTAGACAGGGAAGGCTGTGAGGAGAGGGACCCAGGACACACTCGTGGCAGAGTAGGGAACAGACCCTCCTGGGGTCTGGAGTGTTGGAACCCTTGGAGGCAGTGTCAGAACAAGGTTATTAGGTCATGGGGGCTCTACCCTCGGGAGGGATTAATGCTAGTCTTGGGAGTCAAGCAGTTCTCAGAAGAGCAGGTTGTTGTGAGGCAAGACCACCCCGCCAACTTGTTCTCTTCTGGACATGGTCAGTTCCCTCTGCTTCTCCATTGTCCTGGGATATCGCCATTATGCCCTGGCCAGAGGCTAAAGAGATGAGTCTGCCCAATACTGGGCTTTCAGCCTCTAAAACTGAGCTGAATAAACCTTTCTCTTTCCTTCCTTCCTTCCTTCTTCCCTTCCTTCCTTCCGTCCTTCCTTCCTTCCGTCCTTCCTTCCTTCCTCCCTCCCTTCCTTCCTCTCTTCCTTCCTTCTTCCCATCTTTCTTTCCTTCCTTCCTTCCTTCCTCTCTCTTTTTTTCTTTTTTGAGGTAGGGTTTCCCTCTAGTCCAGGCTGACCAGGAATTCACTATGTAGTCAGGCTGGCCTTGAACTCACAGCGATCCTCCTACCTCTGCCTCCTGAGTGCTGGGACTAAAGCTGTGCGCCACCACATCTGGCACTCCTTTCTCTCTTTTATTCCTCTTCCCTCTTTCCTTCCCTCCCTTCTCTCTCTTTCTCTCTCCCCTTTCCTTTATGAGAATAGTTTATTTTGTACATTGCACGGGAAGAGTGGGCTGGGCAGTCTTATAATATTGCCTACTAAATCTCTTTTCTTTTTCAAAAAAATTTTAATGCACGTGTGTGTGTGTTCATGTGTGGACAGGTGTACATGTATTCATGCCTGTGTATGTGGAGGGCTGAGAACAACATCAGGTGCCATCCTCAGGAATTCGCTCCACCTTTTTTGAAAAAAGGTCTCTCTCTCGTTGGCCTGGAGCTCACCACTGGCTGGACTGTTAGCCAGCGAACCCCAGGGATCCTCCTGTCTCTGCCTTCCCGGTGCTGGGAGGCAGTTGCCCTACTACATTGGCATGTTTGCGTGAATCATGGGCTCTAACTCAGGCCTTCATACTTATACATCAAGCACTTTACCGGTTGAGTAGCTTTGCCAACCTTTCAACTCTCTATTTAATGTAATTTGATTTCATTTTGTTTTTGTTTTTTCAAGATAGGGTCTCACTCTAGCCCAGGCTGACCTGGAGTTCACTCTGCAGTCCCAGGCTGGCCTCAAACTCACAGCATTCTACCTCTGCCCCCTAGTGCTGGGATTAAAGGCATGTGCTACCATGTCCAACAAATCTCTTTTTTAATGGAGTAAAAGCCTCAAGCATTCAGTGATAGCAACAGAAATAGGTTATGACATAGTCCCTATGCTTCCAGTCCTGGGATTTGGGGTATGATTATCTCACAGTGCATCCATGAGACTTACTGATACACAGATGTGTGGTGTAGCTTGTTCATCCGGGATTCAGCTTGACTTGTTTGAACACCCCAGGTGAGGATCTGGGAAGATGGCTCAGCGGTTAAGGGTGCCAGTGCAGGTTCAACCCCAAGCCACCCACATAAGCTGCATGCAAAAGGTGGGACAAGCATCTAGTATTTGCAGCAGCAGCAAGAGGTCCTGGCATGCACACATACAGGCATTCATACAAATGAATGATTGGATGAATGAAAAGAAAACTCAGGTGAGGAGAGGGCTGGGATGCATAGCATTTAGCTCATGCCTCGTTCACACACCCATCCTACAGGAGGCTGTCTCTGTGGTCTTGACAGGGCTTCAGTGCCACATACCGAGGAAGCTTGTTTGCTTTAAACCGACAGGAGTAGTACTCTGGGGGCGTGTCAGGCACGTGCTCCAGCAGGACATTGGGGACACCTAGCCACTCTAGCAGGCTGGCCGACCAGTTGGAGGCCTGGTTGGGTAGCTCCTAGAAGGAAAGGAAAACCACTTTGAGGGGGAGATCCAAAGTTTGGAAGGAGGCCAAGCAAACTCGCAAGCAGGGCTGCACAAAAGCCTGTCAAGACCCAGAGCTGCTCAAGTCAGTGGGGGACAAAAGAAGGTGAGTAGGTGTCTGCTTATTCCTATGCTGTGAAGGTCAAAGCCAGCACACACAGTCCAGGCATGGCATCCTGTGATCGCAGAGATATCACTCTCTTACACTATGTACACCAGGCTGGAGCGGCCTCAGCAGGTGGCCCAGGGGGTCTGGACCACATGGTCATCTTACGGCCTCTGCTGCCCACACACTGCCAGACCTTCCCTAAGTCCTGAGCCTGCCATGCAGGATACAACCTCCTGCCCTGTTCACCAATAGGTTTCTTGGAGCTCCATGGGATGATGGGTAGGAGGGGCCCTGGAAGACCCCTGCGTAAAAACCCTTCCCAGGGTTGTGGGCTTTGGCAGTTGAACCCAGTGCCAAGGATCCCTCTGTCCTGTCCCCACATACCTGTAGGGGCAGCTTCAGGTGCAAGTCTTCTGCATAGAAGCAGAGCACAGCCCAAGGAGCACTGAGGAGGATGTAGTGTATCACAGTGTTCTCCTCCTGGACTTCATGCTGTGGACACAAGAGGCCTCTGTGAGGGCCTAGAGTGTGTTGTGTGTACCCTGTGTCTGCTGTTAGTTAGGAAAGGACTGACATTGCTGGAGCCCAGCATCAATGACTTTAGACCTCAATAGTAATGCTCACTTCTGAGAACCCACTTCCAGAGGCTTGAGTGAGTGACAGCCACGATAGACGCACAGACAGCTCACGGCTGGGGCCCGCACCACCTACCCTCTCCTCTGAGACTAGCTTCTCCAAAGCTTTTGGAGGGCACTGCCTGGCTTCTCAGACTGTGCTGACCTATCCCCAGCTCCTGCTTAGGGAGACAGTTACTTCAGCTTTCACCGTTCCATGTTCAGTGGCTGTCCCACCCTTGAAAGTGTCTGGGAGTCCACATCTGTTTCCCACATATATGAGTAAGTAGGTGTACCATGTGTGTAGACTGGTGGGCACCCTATCTTCCCAAGTGTTAGAGAGCAGTCTTTTGAATTCTAGCCAGAGTGACTCCATCTTGTAGCAAGCCATCACTTAGCTGTTGTACATGTCAAACTGCAACAAGACAAGGCCATCCTTCCCATGTCTGAGAGCAGCAGAATCCCTGATAAGGACAGTGTTGGCATGCACATAAAATATGACTTTCTAGGGTCTAGTTTTGTCTGTGTGTAAGCACTAGGTAGCACTCTGAGACCAGGTTTGCCTTAAGTCTACACCTTGTTATATTTAAAATAGCAACTTGTTAGGTGGAGTGGTGACTACGGGTAAATGCAGCTGTCTAATCCTTCACGGCTCCTTAAGGGTTCCCTACTAACCCCATTTTGCTCATCCAGATGAACCTGTATCAGTCATTCTTTGGGCTGTCACTGCTGTCCTACTTGGGAGACAGATGTTAATTTTGCATCTCCCCTCAAAAGTCATGCAACGCTGAGTGTGCATGCTGCCTTGTCAGGCATGTCTGGAGCCCTGGCGTGAGGTGGTCTTCTGGCTCTAAAAACAAGAGCCACTGCTGAGTGTACAAGGGAATTCCAGAGACCCTACCTTTCCAGAGGCTACCAGTCCTCACTGCACATCACAGTCACCTGGGGTTCCCTGAAAGCCCCTGCCCATGGGGAGCACTCCTACCTAGGTCTGGACATTTGGGGAATCTTTGGCTGGTTGTGACATGTGTTGAGAACTGCTTCAGTTTGAAGACTGGGTAGGCTTTGAGCAGTGAATTATGGAGGCCACTCACTGGTGCCCTGCCATTACCCTTCTGGACGAAGGTTTTGCAATCAGCTTTATCATAGCAGAGGGAACAGTGTCTTCTCGTCTCCATCCACAACACTGTGAAACAGATTCAAACACAGAAGGAGAGTGCTAGCCCTTGATACCCTCCTCCCAATCTCAGCATTCTGGAAGGGCGCATAATGAACCCTTGGTAGTGGCAGCCTCAGTCGAGGAGCCTGAGAGCAGGGCGGAGGGATTAGTACCAGGAACTACACATGTCGAGCACAAAGACAAACGGATGGAGTGTGTGTGAAAGGCATGGAACGGACAAGAGGACTAGAGGCAGAAGTAGTTCTGTCCACAGCAAGTTCAGCCAACCAGGATACATACCAATGGTGACAGGCGACCAGAAAACTAAGTGTCTAGAATAGACGGGAAGCTCCACAGTTGATTAGAAAAAGGCAAATGAGGAACAGGGAAAAGAACAAAACACTGTTCCCCTCACAGATGCTCCCTAGCTTAGGATGGTTCCGCTTGGGAATTTTTTTTCTTTTTTCTTTCTTTTCTTTTTCTTTTCTTTTTTTTCTTTTTTTTTCTTTTTTTTTGCATTTTAGGATTGTAAGAGCAGCATACATCCAGTAGCTAGCAGACTTTGATTCTTTATTTTGGTCTTTTCCTACTCTCAGTTTGTGGTCTCAGCCTGCTAACAAAGCTTCCTGGAGTCCCATGACCTTGAAGAAACATCTGCCCTACAGTGTGTCAAGTGCCTGAACTAGGGTATTTGGTGAGATGGGTGCATTTAATACATTTTAAACTCACGATAAGCTCACACTGGGAGTTAAGGAGCAGCTGTCATGAAAATACAATTGGCTCATAAATACGTAAAAATGTGCAGCCTCTATAGAAATCGGGGACAATGAGGATTGAACCAGTGTGAGGCACCACTACATGCCGTCTGATTGGTGAAAACAGAAAAGCCTGCAATGTCAAGTCTTGAGAGGTTTCAGAGCAAAAGGGGTTCACTTGTTTACACCACAGGAGGTGGAGTAAACTGGGCCACTCCATGACAAAAGGTGTGGACACAGGTACACATGCATAGACATCAGTTGCTCTCCAGGGAGAAATGCCTAAACCAGAACACACCCACCTTCGAGAGCACTGACAGCCAGTTTTCACAGTGATCCCCCAAAATAAAACACCCCTAAGCACAACATGGTGTGGGCACACAGATCTCCAATAGAAAGGACCAGAACTGGGCAGCTCGTGCCCCACCCTGTAGGTAAGCCTCACGGGACACATCAGCTTCGAGAAAAAGACAGGGGAAGGAACATATATAGGATCCCATCTGCCAAGGAAATAGATGAAGCCAAGCTGCTTCATCATATTTAACTGATGTAAAGTGATACAGAAATACCAAGTGTGATCAGCACAAACTTCAAAACTGATTCCTTTGAGCGGAACACCTAACAGCGACATCTGTTTTGGGGGCAGAGGAAGGTGCCTGGGAAGGTAGAGAATGAGCAGATGACAGTGAGGGACACAGGGATGAGACAGGGCTCTGCACCTCAAGCCCACACCAGAGAGCCCCTTATACCTGCCCCAGTGCCCACCTGGTGCCTACACAGCTACTGCCTGTTTTCTTCTGCTCCCTGGAATTGTTGCTTAAACCATTTAAGTGGTACTTATATGTAATACACATGAAAGGACCTTTTAAGCCTGAGTCCTATAAATACGCCAAGAATGATCAAAAACTATATCCCCAGACAGAAGCTTGAGGTGGGCGATGTGTGGTGAAGATGGAGTCAGTGCTTTCTGTGAATGAGTCTGAGTGATGTGACAGGTCTGTCTACTTGCTGGTGTGTGGCCAGTGGTTCCCCACAAGACAAGGTTCTAGGTCACCAAGCAGATGCAGCGCTAAAGCCTACTCACCCCCAACCCCCAATGTACCTGGTCTACATTTAGCCCAGCTATACGAAGATTTTCCAGAAAGGTCTCCCTCCAGGCCTCATGCATGTCCACCTTGTCCTTAGTGGTACTGTCCTGCTGTGGACCTGGCCTCAGGTCTTCCTCCCAAACAAGGACAAAGTCTGCAAGAACAGGGACAGAGGCAGTGATTAAGGTACAGGCCCAGGGCAGGGCGCTTGCATCCCACTGGGACACGGGGTGCTAGTGGGAAGTGGGAGCCCAGTGCTTGCACACCCAGCCAGCTCCCCCATAGCTCCCTCTTGCAGGGCTGGAGGACAGGCCTGCAGGCTGAATGGGAGTCAAGAATGGGGAGGGACTGGGTATGCCCTCTGAGATCCCTCCTGTGACTTGGTCCCTGCAGCATGTCCCCAGCTCCTAAAGGGTTAGGGTTAGGCAGTGATTTCTTAGATGAAACACCAAAAGCTCAGCAACAGAAGACAAGCTGGTGGCATACTTCATCAGAGGCCACGGAAAAGATGAGAAGACAAGCCAGAACAGGGGGGTATCTGCAAGTCGTGCTTCTTCTAAGGGACTTAAGGCCAGGATTTAGCAAACTTTGACAGCAACAAAAAATAAACAATTTATTGTTCTCTAAAATACATGAGCCTGTGTATTTTTAAAGACAAAAGGCATAGCTGAAGATGTAACTCAGCGGGAGAGCACTTACCTAGCAAATAGAATATCCAGAAGGGGAGGGAGGGAAGGGACTTATTAGACATGCTAAATCTGGGTGTGGTATGGGCACCAACAAGGATCTCCTGAGGTTTTTGGCCTCCATGGCAGATGGTGTGATGACAGGAGTGGGTGTGTGGAGAGTTCACACTTTCAGACAGGAAGCCAGAGAAGGAAGGCCCTGTCTGTAACCAAGCATCTTTTACAGGAACTCTTTGAGAGCTAACTAGCCGTCCAGGTCTCACTAGGTCTACTAGAATTACCCTTATTCTTTCGTGGGCAGCGCCCTGAACGACCTTCTGCTAGCTCTGTCCCTTAAAGGCTTTACCACCTCAGTGGTAGAGTTCTTGCCTGGTATGTGCATAGCCTTGGGTTCAATCCCCAGCACTGAAAAAAAAAAAAAAGACAGGTGCCACCACTGGCTACACTGGTATCTACTGGTATCTAGTTTCTAACATACCAACTCTTGGGCCATCCTCAAATCATTCAGAAGATATCAAGGGAGAGGGAGTGGGGAGGTGGTCAGTCACCCAGGCCTGCTGGCTTCCTGCTGCCATCCAGGGCACCCCACCTGCAACCCCACTACCCCAGGACCAACATGGTACAGATGGCAGACTTGTAGACTTCAGGAGGTACTCACCAACCAGGGCCCTGGCAGGGCTTCCAGCTCTGCAGGGGACCACCTGCTGTTTACCTGCCTGGAAGGAGGAGGAAGAGTCAGCAGCCAACCTTCTGGGTCAGCACCCACCCTGCCCATTCTCACCCTACCCACTTCCCCTAGCCTGCCCCTCCCTGTCCTTCCCCATCCCCCTCCTGCCCCCACCTTGCTCCTCCCCTCACCCTGCTCTATCTCCACCCTGCCTTTCCCCAGACCACCCTGGTCACAGAGGGGCCTGTGGAGGCAAGCTGGGAGCTGGTAGGCACAGGGCTGCTGAAAGGCAGCCAGGCCAGCCTCAGACCTTTCTGATCCTTGTCCTCCCTGCTGGCCTCCATGATCTCTGGGCACCGGCCAGGCCCATGGTAGGTCAGGTGGGCACAAGTGTGGTCAGGAGTGGGGTGTTTTGCTTCTCCTAGCCTCTAGTAGCCTCTAGTAGTGGAGGGGAAGCCATGAAGACAAACCAGAGAGGTCACAGCAGCCAGTGGGTGGGATCCTTTGGGTTTCTTTTTTTATTTTATTTATTTATGAGAGAGAGAGAGAGAGAGAGAGAGAGAGAGAGAGAGAGAGAGAGGGAGGGAGGAGAGGCAGACAGAGAAACAGAGAGAATAGGAGCACCAGGGCTTCCAGAAATGAATTCCAGATGTGTGCACCCTCTTGTGCATCTGGCTTTATATGGGCACTGGGGAATCGAACTTGTGTCCTTCTGCATCGCAGGCAAACACCTTAACCGCTAAGCCATTTTTAGTACAGTATCAAACCTTGCCTAAAATAACAGAGGCTTATAGCTCTGGGTCCGTGGGTTAGTTAGGGAGTTGCAGCGTGCATCAACTCCCTGTTCGCCCACGGGGCTGGGTAAACAGAGGCTTGGAATAGCTGTGAGCCGAACGAGAGATGAGGACTCTCGGGAGAACGCGGCAGTGGGCAATTCTCATTTTATTGTATAGATAGCAGTTGTTTATATAGAGAAAAGTCAGAGGTAGAAGCATAGGAAGCAAGATCTGTGAGCATCTCATGAGTTTGATTGGTAGGGGCCAGTATCCTTTGGATACCTAATTTGCAAAGATAAATTGAGGGGGCTATGTGACTCTATACATGGATACAGACATGGATAGAATGGTGATGTCAGCAGAGGAAATGTAACCTTATTGTTTAGGTTTGTTTATTGCAGCTGGATTAAGTTAGGCTTTGAACTGCTTGTTTATCTCAGGGGACAGCTGTGTCCTGCCTGGGGCTGGAGTTTTCAGGATTGCTAGGATTTACAGGGGCCCTCGGACTTTGCCTCAACTTCCTTATCAGAAGGAGACAGTCCCAGAAGCCTGCCAGACTCAGCAGAACCCTACTTCCTCCATACCCCATTAGCAGAGTACCACAAGCCATCTCTTCAGCCCCCTTTGGGTTTCTTTATCTTTTCTTCTCTTTCTTTCTTTCCCTCCCTTCCTATTTGTCCTTCCTTTCTGTTTTTTGAGGCATCCCAGGATGACCTGAAATTCACTCTGTAGCTCCAAACTGGCCTTGAACTCACAATCCTCCTCCCTCAGCTCCTGAGTGCCAGGATTAAAGGTGTGTGCCACTACATTCAGCTTCCTTTCGGGTTTCCTTATCCTTTTGTCCAGCTGCACGAGCCGGCTTTGTCCCTTTCCCACTGTACTGTGGAACCGTGGGAAGGGGCAGTGATGTCTACCCTCAAGTTACTGACGTAGCTACAGGCCCAGGAGGTCCAGAGCCTTCTATGAGGACTCAGAGATTGACAGCCATAGTCTCCACTTCAACATCACCCTGGAAGTCTGTGGCCTCTAGTCATAGAAAAGCCCTGAAGATGGACTTGGGCAAGAAGGCCAGGACATGGCACCAACTGGACTTTGTCCTTCTACAGAGCCAGCAAGGGCTGCCTGCCTGTTCAGGAGACCGACGTCTACACCTTAGCAGCCAAGACAGAAGTCCCCCACCTTTAAAAAGGCATCTGTTTGTTTCACGGGGCCTACCATTGCCCCAAGCCTAACCTTTACCTATCCTAACCCCAGTTGTGACCCTACTCTGTCACGAACCTTGACCATCTTACCCTTCTTCTCCCACTCACCCAAGTGCCCACCCTAGCCCTGATCTGACCCTGATAAAATGCGCCTCACCCAGGCAGGCTTGGGTTCCCTTCCTGGGCTGTTCTTCTGACAAACTTAAACACAGGACAGACAAGAAACAATTCATAAGCACCCTTTCCATCCCCAGAAAGAGCAAGTGCTGGCCTTTACATTCTGAGCAGTCACATGGAGGGACAGCTGAAGACCTCCCATTGCCCAGACACCACACTTGCTGCCTGCCTTCGGGAATCTGCACACCTTTGCATGTATCAGAACACGGGGTGCACCCCAAGTCACCCTCTCCACTCCTCATATTTGTAAGATACATGGCCATGGTTCTGGTTCCCTCTCTTACACATTCTCCCAGCAAGGAGGGAACTGAACCTTCATCCTGTCTTTAACTGTCCTGAACTCCTCTCCTCTCCCCAGAGCCTCCTGTCTAATGTTACTTTCTCTATGTCCCTCCAAGGTTGAGGCAGGCAAGTGGTGGTGGCCTGATTATGTCCTCCCAAAACCTAGGGTGGGTACTGAGCATGGGTGGGGTGGGGGTTGGGCAGATGGCTGATGCACCCACTTTTCAAGGGTTCTGGGTCCAGGGTGTTGGCAGGGAGAGGGTACCTCCAAATCACATAGCCCATAGGAGTTCCAGGGCCCAGAGTGGAGGGAGGGGAAGAGGAGCTGCTGTACCATGCCAGATACTGGTCCCAGCGAGGGTGGAGTTACCTCTGAGATGTGGGCTGTGCTCCCATAAGAGACTCCCTTTTCTGCCTCCAGGGAAGCCATGTCGATTAACACAGTGCTGTCCTCTTCCTGGGCTCGCCGTCGCAACATCTTGCTCCTGCACCCCATCAGGGCCAGGGTGACCACACAGGGTGGGGCAGTCAGAGAGGGCACCTGTGAGAGCCAGCCCTGCTACTGTGGCACAGCCTGCAGCAAGGCTACTATACAGGTGAGGAGACAGGCCAGGGCCCAGGGAGGACCAGGCTGTGCTATCCCTCCCAAACCTGGATACTGGCTGCAGGCAAGAGCCAGCCACTGAAAGGAACATCCGGGAGCCTGGCCCAGCAGCTATCTGTTCATGCAACGAGTGCCCGAGTGTGTCACTCTGTTAAGTAATGGCACAGGAAGGTGGCTTGCTGTGTAGGTCCCTTCTTCCTTACTTCACCTGTAGGGCAGGCCCATTTGAGCAATGGTGGACAGAGGATCCCTTTTAAAGTCACTTGCTTCTGCAATGTGGTTGGAGGACCTGCTGCTAGGAACCTGGGCTCCTCTAGCAAGTCAGGTGCGGTCTCCCGGAGGTATGTGTGGGGTTTGCCATGACCACCTGTGTCCTAGCTTCCCTTGTACCTTCACCTGCTGAATCTCAGTCTCTCTCTCTCTCTCTCTCTCTCTCTCTCTCTCTCTCTCTCTCTCTCTCTCTCTCTCTCTCTCCAGTGCTTCTGTTCCAGCTAACAGATTGTTAAAATGGGGCAGAGGGCCTGTGGCCTGGGAAGGGAGGCATACTGTGCTGGCTGAGCCCAGGAGATAGAGGCACAACTCTAGTCCAGACTCACATCTCAGATAAACTGAGGCCTAAAAAGGAAGAGACATGAGACCAGACCTCCTGCTCCTGCCAGGACTGTCAACAATGTGAACTCCGGGTCAGGGCTGAGGACCCTGGGAGCCAGTGAGGATCACAGGGCATTTCTGAGGGAAGCCTCCAAGCACCGATGTCATCTGTCACATGGCCCCATCTGATGCATGGAACAGGGAAAGGGAACAGGCAAAGGGTGACAGAGTCCCAACCCAAAGGCCCAGGCATGACCTGCTGTGATGGAGTCACTGGGCAGGTAGACCACTGAGACCCCTTAGGGTGGAGTACCTTGCCAAAAGTCCACTAGCACCTGGCCCTGCTCACCCACTGCTCTGGCCTGAACTGCTCCTCCAGCCCAGGGCATGTAGAACCCTAGTGAGCTGGAACGCGAGTTCAGCATCTCCCCACAACTCTCCCATGGCCCAGACATCCAGAATGGGCTCCTACCTGGCACAGTGGCTTCCAGAGGAGGCCTCCGAGGTCATGGCCGGCCCTCAGCACAGGCCTGGTCTCAGCAGGAGCAGAATCTTGGCCTGTCCTGAGGACAGGGGCTGGGAGGAGCTCTGACAGTAGGTTCCCTGCCCAGGCCAGCTGCTCACCTGATTTCACCTCACTGGGCAAAAAGGCTGGAAACAGGCAGGAGAGGCTCCTGGGACAGCTGGCCGCCAGGGTGAGGTCTCCCAAGTTCCTGAGCAGGACCTGCCTTTGTTTGAAAAGGGGGTGTGGGGCTCTGGGACCACAAACAGGCACCCCATATGCAAATGCATCTTATTTGTTTAGAGATTCTAATGGCAGGAGGTGCCATCTGCTGACTGCCTGGGAGGGTCAGGGAGGTGGAATTAACAGCAAGAGGGCCTAACAGCTCCGTTGACTTGGGGGTGAACTGAAGCTCCTTGGGAGGAAACAGTACAACCAAGGGTTTCACCAGGTCCAATAGTCTCAGGAGACCTGAGTCTCAGTGCCAGCTCTGCCACTATTGAGTGTGACCTCAGGCATGTCCACCTGCTTCCTACTAAACTCAGGAAGGAGCTGTCCCAGCTTCCTTGGTCCTAGGCTGTCCTGTGATCCACTCACCTGGCTCCTTGCCTTCCTATGCAGCCATGATGGGGAGCACCAAGCCCAGCCACCTCTGTGCCTGGTCCCTCTTCCCTCCGAGATCCCTCTAGGGATCTCACACTCTTGACCCCAGACCCTCTCAGTAGCTTTAGCCCTCGGCAACTCCCTGGGAGCCCCAGTTCTGGGTCTTGTAATGTGCCCTTGAACCGCAGGTAAGCCCCCCCCCCC
>PVHP010001814.1:0-73030 GCA_004024765.1 Zapus hudsonius | reverse complement strand
TTATGGGGTTCTAGCCAGTTTCCCCTTGCCAGTGTTTGGCACACTCTTCTGTTGCTGTTGTCCAGGAGGTGATGTCCACCCTCTGCTCATGCTGTCGTTTTCCCTGCCATCATGAAGCCAAAATAAACCCATTTCTCGGGCTGGAGAGATGGCTCAGCGGTTAAGGCACTTGCCTCCAGTGCCTAAGGCCCCAGGTTCAATTCCCCAGGTCCCACATAAGCCAGATCCACAAGGTGGTGGCCCTAGTGTGCTCTCTCTCTCTCTCTCTCTCTCTCTCTCTCTCTCTCTCTCTCTCTCTGCTTGAAAGTGAATAAATAAAATATTAAAAAAAAACCATTTCTCCCATTAGCTACTTTTTGTCAGGTTCTTTGTTGCAGCAACAAGAGGGCTGACTACACCACTTTATTGGGCTTTAACTTTTTATGTTTGTGATATTTAAAAGTACATTGCATAGGAAGGTAAGCCCTCCGGACTCCCATCCTGAAGGCTAGGTATCCCAGGGGAGAAGAGGTGGCTGTGATGTCAAGGAGGTTGGCCCGAGACCTGGATCCCCCTACCATCATCTGGGAGCTAGGCATGTGGCCCCTAGCAAGTCGGGTGGTAGTCCCGGGCCACAGGCTCCCATACCTCATTCTGGAGGGCATGCCTCAGGCCAGCTCCCGCCAACAGATACGGGTTAGAAGCAAGGTTGTTTCTCTCTGGCAGGTAATTAACTGGAAACATGGACACCACCTTGTCTGCTCTGCTTTCCTTTCCCTCTTAACTCCCTAAATCTTGCAAGTCATACTTGAACCTCTGGGTCTGCATTCTCAATTCTTTGTTAATATGGGTAAGAACCCGAGTCTTGATTCCACAGAGTTCTCTCCAGCATCACAGCCTCCCTAGTTTCCTGTTCCTGGCCTCTCTGGGAGAGTCTCCCAGGTTATTGTCTCACAAAGAGCCAGGACCTGTGAGTGCTGCTCCTGCTGGGGGGCCATTTGCCCCTCCCACCTCGACTGGCCAGCTGCCTGCTCTTCTCCAGGCTGATGCAAGCACAGTGGACACAGGACCAGTCCCTCAGCTCCTGTGTCCCAAATGCTTGCATGAGTGGGCATGTGTGGTCACCACCAGGCAGGAGTCTCAGCAGAGTCCTGAAGGCCCCTGGCTGCTCCTCCCACCAGTCCCGTGCCCATCAGCAGTGGGGTGCTGCACCTCTTCTGTTTTTCCCAGAATGCTAATTTATTAGTAGCGGAGTTCTGAGTCACTGCCTTGTCCCACCTCCATGTTCCTGATCCAAGTTGGCAGAGCTCAGCAAAAGCTGGTAGGAGAATGTGGGAGCTGGGAGAAGGACCCATGGGCTCCAAACAGGAGGGTCAGGTTGGGTGAATGTGGAGGGCCCTCACAGGAACACAATGACTGAGAGCTTCCACACACTGTTTGGCAGGTGAGAGACTAAAAAAGAAAAGGGAGGTCATGGGGGGGGGCAGTGAGGGGAGAGCTTAACTACGGGCTCTAGCCCTTCTGCAGAGGTCTCCTTTGAGGAGTTCTTTGAGGAACTTTGAAGGGAGACAGCACTGAGTATTGCCACAGACAAAAATAAACCCTGGTTTAATAATCATTGTTTAAAGACTTCAAGGGAGCCAGAAAGTAAAGTCTGTTGACACACTGCATTGTCTCCTATTGACTTTAACAAATTAGCAAAATTTGGCACCTTAAACTACAAAAGTGCCATTTCCCTTCTGGAGTTCTCCAATCCAATAAGCCTCTCACTGGGCTAAGGTGAAGGCGATTACCAGGCCTCATTCCATTTTGGGGCCTCGAAAAAAGAGATGTGTAGCATCTCCAGTCTTAAATTGCTTAACAATTCCTCTGCTGTGACTCCTAGCAATATGGGATGATCTCCAATTCTCAACCCCAACTGCAAATCTGTTGTTCTATCAGGAGGTCCCAGAGATCAGGACTTGGACATTTTGGGGTCTTCATTATGCCGACATAAAGGTCGAGCTGGCTCCACATCCACGGGCAGCACCAGGGAGTCTCTGTGCTGCCCGTGGAAGTGGAGCCAGGTTGGCCTTCAACTCCCAGTGATCATCCCAGTGCTGGGACTATAGGCGTGTGCCACCACACCCAGCATTTGTGTGTGTGTGTGGTTTATCTTTTTTTTTTTTTTTTTTTGGTTTTTCGAGGTAGGTTTTTCGAGGTAGGGTCTCGCTCTAGTCCAGGCCGACCTGGAATTCACTCTGTAGTCTCAGGGTGGCCTTAAACTCATGGCGATCCTCCTACCTCTGCCTCCTGAGTGCTGGGATTAAAGGCGTGAGCCATCACGCCCGGCGTGTGTGTGGTTTTTCGAGGTAGGGTCTCGCTCTAGCCCTGGCTGACCTGGAATTCAGTATGTAGTCTCAGGGTGGCTTCGAACTCATGGCAATCCTCCTACCTCTGCCTCCTGAGTGCTGGGTACGTGCTACCATGCCTCTTTATTTTTAAATTTTTTATGTGTGCGTGGTGTGCATGTATGCATGCATACCCTTATGTGTATGGGTGCACATGTGTGTGTAGGCCAGAGTTCAGTGTTGGGAATTCCTTAATCACTTTCCATTTTAATTTTGTGAGACAGGGTGTCTGAGCCTGGAACTCACAGATTCGGTAGACTAGCTGGCCAGCAAGACCTGGGGATTTCCACCTCTGCTTCTCCAGTGCAGGGATTCCAGGCACACACCACCATGCTCATGGCTTCATACATGGGGACTGGGGACTCCAACTCAGGTCCTTATGCTTGCGCAGCAAGCCCTTTGCCCACTGAGCCACCTTCCTTGCCCCAGAGCTATTTTAAGGGACAGCTTTTTGACCTTTTTTTCTATTCCAGAATTTGAACTTAAAATTATTTTGTTTCTGACAATTTCATGCATATATATAATTAATATCAAGCCTATTGTTGTTTGCTTGTATGTTCATGCGTGTGCATATGGAGGCCAGGTATTGCTCCAGAGGATGCTCAGGAACACTGTCCGCCTTTTTCTTTCTTAAAACTGAGATGGGGGTCTCTCATTAGTCGGGACTAGCTGGCCAGTGAGCCCCAGGGATATTCCTACACTGGGATAGACATGTGGCACCGGGAACTGGCATTTTTATATGGGTTCTTGGGATCAAACTCAGGTCCACATGCCTGCAAGGTAAGCACTTTACCAACTGAGCTATATTCTCAGCTCTCCAAACTGATTTTGAGACATTTTCCCTCTGCCTAATTCATTTAGCCCTAAGAGGATTTTCCTGCAACTAAAGGAGGCAGAGGCACCCTCAAGAGGGCTTTGATACTCACTGCTGCCTCTCCACTGCTTTTCCCTGCACACCAACCAGCACACCCACGTCTCAGGCCACATGTGTCTGAACCTCACACGAATGGCATCTGGCACAGACCCAGCAGGGCCACACACTTCCCCATTCACCCTTCCTTGCTAGGAGCTTGCTTTTTGACAGATGCTTCACAGATCCAGATCACACGATTTATTCTGGGGAGGAGTCGAATGGGGAAATGGATGTTAAAACCTAGGTCAACCACTGTGACATCACAAGTTCCCTGACCCTAGGCACATGTGCCCAGCTCCTGAGGCAGACTGTCCCAGTGACACTGAGAGTCTAGAGCAGTGCTGTCCAGAACCTTCTGGGATGATGGAAACAGGATGTGGCCACTGGAGATGAGTGTGAGGAGTGCAAAAGAGCTGAATTTTTAGTTCAAAGAGTTTAAAATCAAACTGAAAGTTAAAAAAAAAAACCCCACAAAACCCCTGAAATTGCCACATGTGGCAGCAAGTGGCTCTGTTCTGGATAGTGCAGCTCCAGAAACCTGGAAGCAGAGGGGACTCTGGTGACCAGACGGTTCAATCTTCATTCTGGAGACGAGGAAATCTAAGGTGACAGTGTCCTGGAAGCAGTAAACTCTGGCTCAGGTGCCTGCTAATGTAAATTTCACATGCAAATAAGGCCAAAGGATAGTGGGAATGGGAGGCCATGTGACCAGGGCTAAGCCTGACTTCTGTACGTTTCTGAGACTCACTGGGTTCAACACAGTTGGGGGATGTGGGATGCACCTCTTTACACCTCAGCTTTCACCCATAGGTGGGAACAGGTTTCATCTCAGGCAGAAGTGAGAGCTGAGGAGGAGGAGGACATGTGGAAGCTGACACGGGGCCTGGAGTGCTCAGCCACAGCTCCTGGGGATGGAGATCCTTTACTCATTTAGAAAAAATATATCTATTCCCTCCCCCCAATTGGCATTAATTGGTCTGAAAGACTACAAAGTCTGCTGTTGTGGGTAGTGACTGCTTGAACCCTGAAACTGACCTAAGGATCCAAAATTCCCACTGGGGTGGAAAACAGACAGACGCGAAGAAGGAATGAAAGTAACATGTCCCGCATACTCTCCATGGCTACAATAATTGTCACCAATTCACCAGGAAGACCGCGTGGCAAGATTTAATAGTGTTGGCATCTCCAGGAGGTGTGCAGTATCACACGCCAGCTACCGCCAGTGCCTTGTTATTGCCATTGGGTTGTGACTGTTGCTATAGTGATGACTTCAGGAGCAATAGGTGGATTAAAAAACCGTGGCTGGGAAGTTCTTTCCAGGAGAGGGACCAGGTGAGGAGCAAGGGCTCAGAACCTGACGAAGGTGGCGTCGATCTGCCGCACGGAGGGGAGGGCCAGCATGACCTTGCGCCGGTATTGTGGGTCCTTCTGCAGGGGGTTGCGCTCCAAGTATACCGTTTCCAGGTTCCTGGCACTTTTCAGCTCATCAAGGTCACTCCAGCTCTCCAAGAGATTGTCATTCATCTGGGGGCACATGTGAGAAAAGCTTTACGTGGTCAGCCCCGGATCTGCAATCCCCAAATCTGAAATGGAGGCCCTGGAAGCACTGTTGTCTCTCTTGCCCAGAAGACAGTGAGGCTTGGTAGGCTCTCCACTTGGCACCGCCTGGCCACCTTTTAGCAGTGTTGTGAGGCTGTACCTGCTCACACCCAGATGGAGTTGCATGCAGCAACAAGGGCAGATCCAAGCCAAGTTCAGCAAAGAGGAGCCAAAGCAGCGCTGGCTACATAGCTTCTGTCTGCAGGCTAGTTTGATGCAGGCTTGGTAACAATCCCTACAAACCTGAGCGTACCAACTGCTCCCCGGGCCAGGACTGTGCACACAGCAGTCCAGAGGGAGTTCCACCCAAAACCCAGGGCTGGAGCTGGAGAGATGGCTCAGCAGTTAAAGGCACTTGCCTGCAAAGCCTGATGGGCTTGACTCCCCAGTACTCATGTAAAGCCAGATGCACAAAGTGGCACATGTATCTGGAGCTTGTTTGCAGTGGCAAGAAGCTCTGTCATGCCCATTCACTCTCTATGCTTGCAAATGAAATATTTTTAAAAAACCAGGGTTCTCCTTGAATCACTTTTATGGTGCACTCCAGATCTCCTCAATGTTAGCTCCCATGTCAAATGCCTCCCCTCCCATGGCCAAGTCACACCACCAATACCAGACTCATGGACACAGGACACTGGGGTGGGCAGGGCTCTGGCTGAGCGCCAGCACAACCTGTTCTGGCAGGAGCTCTCACTCTCTTAAATGCACATCGCAACAAGATGGAAGGTACGAATCACTACAATGTCAGTGGATGGATGGGACTCCCATACTGGGATGAATTTTAGGGACAAAACCACCTTGGTGAAAGCCTAGCACCGAGTGAGATAATCTAAACCTACCCAACGATCTGACAAAGGTCTGGGAAAGGTCCATGTGGGAAGTACCCAATCAGCTCTGGGGCCATGTGATGGCAAATACTTAAACAGCTCCCTGGAACAGAGAAAAATCCTGATCTGTATGTAGAGTGTGCTGCTTTCTGTGGGCTAAGTACCCCACCATGGGTGACTTGGTATTACAGACACAATGCCACTGACTGACAAGCAATGTGCCACTTAGGTTGGATGTAGCCCGTTATGGCTGATGGGATGATGGGAAGCTGCAACATGTCAACAATGTGGCCAAGGGTAGCGAGTCCCGCTTCAAACCTTGGAAGCCTGACCCCAGCTCCAATTCTGCCCTGGGTGGAAGGCACATCTGCACATGGGCAGGGTGGGGGTGGCCTGAGGCACTGGACTTACTACCGTGTTTGCCTCCCAGGTGCTCTGTCCAGAGGCTGCTGGTCAGCTTAGGTTCCATGAGCCATCTTTCCCTTTGGATTTGAAATGTGTGGTCAGCTCAGAGCTCTGGGGTGACATTTCTCTTGCTCTGATGATTCGTGAGCCCTTCCCTGTGTGAAACCTGTGAAGTTCAGGTGGGGTAGGGGAAGGAGGGGCTATGGCCCAGGATGAGTTAAAAAGAGTAAGGAGGCAGATCTTGGGGACTTAGTAGGACTTTGGCTTTTACTCCTAAGTGGGATGGAAGCCCAGGACAGGTTTCCTGTTCTAGAAGGATCCCTGTCTTGTGTGGAGGGCAGATGTGGTGCTATAAGGCAAGAGGTCTCCTGAATGGTACAGAGAAGGGATGCTGATGGCTTGGGCCAGGCAGCAGTAGCAGAGGTGAAGAGACAAGTATTTTGGATACATTCTGAAGACAGAGGCAAGTATTTGGATGTGGGATAGGAAGGGGGGAGGCTCTGAAAGAAGGAAGTTATTGTCTACTGAGTTTGAGCCAGATGGAGGCGCTTGGAGGGAATGAGTCACACATTCAGGCTTGGACTTGTCCTGTCTGGGTGGAAAGAGAAACCTTGCTTCCAGAAGCAGAGTGGTAACATTTCGATCTATAAGACCGGAGAGACTTACTAGGCAGAGAAAAGCATAGAGGAGTGAACACTGGACTACTTTTGAGTGAGCAAAAATAAAGAGAAATTGTAAAGACAACCAGGATGGTGGCTTAAGATGACGAGAGGACTGAGGTCAGTCTGTGCCCCACCCCTCCAGAAGGTAAAGGAAGAAGTATCTTTTTTTTTAAAAAAATATTTTATTTATTCATTTTGAAGCAGAGAGAGAGAGAGAGAGAGAGAGAGAGAGAGAGAGAGAGAGAGAGAGAGAGAGAGAGAGAGAGAGCGCACCAGGGCCACCACCCTGTGGGTCTGGCATACGTGGGTCCTGGGGAACTGAACCCAGGGCCTTAGGCACTGGAGGCAAGTGCCTTAACCACTGAGCCATCTCTCCAGCCCAGGAAGAAGTATCTTGAGAAGAGCACAGGAATCAAATGTATCTGCCAAGAGCAGAATAAGGCAAGGAAGAGAAGGGACATTGAACTGGCATGTGTCCACTGGTGGAGTGAAATTCAAGCACCAGAGAGACAGAATTTGTCACTGACCCACTGAAATAGATGCCGACTGGCAGGTTGGGTGCTCAGGAAGAGGGCTAGAGGTGAGGGGACAAGAAACCAGGCTCCATGACCTTCAGAAGTCAAGGAGGGCCTAGATGTGGGTTGGTGGGTTGCTGGGAGTGCTTGAGATGCCACTGGGAAGTTGTGTGCTTGAGGTATCATGGCAAAGCTATTGTAATTTCTCTGAAGATGCGGAAGTCAAGGAACTGAGATGTGAGGCCACCAAGAAGATCATCACAGCGGCTGACACACCAAGAACACAGGAAGGACACTGGAGAGAGTGAGCCAGGCAAAGGAAAGAAGACAGCTGCGAGGAAGGTGGTGTGCAAGACAGCCTGGGAGCACCTATGAGGGGAAGGAGGAGGGGACCTGGAACTGCAGTGAGGTTCCAGGAGCCACCATCCACCTCTAGACCCAGAATATTAGGAGAATTTTTTTTGTTTATTTTAGTTTGTCGAGGTAAGGTCTCACTCTAGCCCAGGCTGACTTGTAATTCACTATGTAGTCTCTGAGGGTGGCCTTGAACTCATGGCAAGCCTCCTACCTCTGCCTCTCAAGTGCTGGGATGAAAGGTGTACACCACTATGCCTGGCTGGAAATTCTTTAAAAATGTGGGGTTTCTTCTAAGTACTTTTAAAAACTATAGACCATATTTCTGCTTGTCTCTCTTGTAATTTTAGGTTGAACTTAGGACATCATGGCAATGTGTTGACTCTGAATTCTGTGCAGAGTTGACTTTTTGTTCTAATGGGGAAGCCCATGACAGTCTCATCTCCAACAATGTACATGGCGTGATCTCGTCTGAGTGTGTCTGGTGTCTATCCACCAGGGTCAAAGGTGATCTACAGGTTCACCTCCTTTGGCAATCACATAGGGTGGGGCTCTTAAGCTCCAAGAGGGTGGGTTCACACCAGCTGCATCCAGTGTGGGATCCTCACTCCTAAGGTGTGGCCTCCTAGGGCCTGGCTGCTTGGGCAGGGCTGGAGCACAGCTCTCTGGGCATCTTCAGGACAAGGTGGCCTTAAACTTGTGCAGCCCTGCCCCCAGTCACAGGCCATAGGACCCAACATGAACTGCTCGGCCCCTACTCTGAATAGCCAGTCTCATATTGCTTTGCTTTGCACATTCTATTTCAGATTGGTATGGCAGTCACACACAAAAGAGAATTATTTCAGATAACTTTGAAAATAGTACTCTTACTATACAGCTTAAGGACAGAAAAACTTTCAAGAGAACTCCATTAGTGGCAATGTGGTACTGCAATTATGAATGTTTGTTTCTTGCAGGCAAGTGCCTTAAGTGCCGACCCATTTCTCCAGCCCAAAAGTTTTTTTTTAAAAAAATATTTTATTCATTTATTTGCAAGGGGGGGGAGTGAGGAAGGGAGGGAGAGAAAATATAAATGGACATGCCAGGGCCTTCAGCTGCTGTAAACAAACGCCACACAGGGCTGAGCTTTGGACTTGGAAACTTGGATTCTCCAAAGCTGAGGTTGTGCTGGAAACCTGGCCTATAGTATCCCCTCTGTGATGTTCACCACACACAGGTCACCAGGGCAATGAATCTGCATAGCCCTCCTTCCACAGTCCATCAGGCCACAGACAAAATGCATCCTAAGTGTCTGTCACTGGAAAGGAAGACTTCAGAGGAGCCCAGCACTGCCCTGCTCCTTGTCTTATCACAACATCTAAGTAGAACAAGCACTTCCAACTGAGCCAAAGCAGCAGAGATCAAAGCTTATGGCAACTAGACTGTGAAAGACAAGGCGAAGGGGTCCCAGCAGTCTATGTGGAGTTCTGCGGTCTGTGGCTAAGGGTAGGGATGCACAGCCTTAAAACCAGCCTGTCAGAGGAGGCTAGGTTCATAGGACTGTGGCGCCAGGATGGGTGTACATCTTTTTTTCCCCTGTCATTAACACTATGCCATGAGAATTTTCCTGTAATTGCAAATATTGTTTGAAGACCTCATTTTAAGGTGACAAAACATTTCATCATAGGGGTATATTGTAATTTACTACTGTATAAGTTGAAGAAGAGATATAAAATATAAAAAGGTTTTAGAAGAAAATTAGATAAATTTTAGTGAGTCTGGTTTATAATCTTTCCTTCTGACAAAAAAGAAAGAAAACCCAGAAAAAAAAAAACCCTCACATTTGCCCATGTGACTAAAGTGTTTGCAATAGAGAGGAGAGTGAAAGGGTTAAAATCACATATACAGGATCTCCTAAGGTTAATAATAACAAGAATAATAATAAAATGCAACTGACAAGTTGAAATGGAGAATACAGATGCGACAGGGGCAGGCTCATTTGTAACTGGAGGAATGCACGTAACAACTAAAGAAATTGCAGAGAACAGCTGCCTGGCAAGAACAGGCAAATCTGACCCTGGGTAGCATGCCAGGCGGTTGCTAAGGCAGCCCTCTGCCTGCCTCTGTGCCAGCAGCTAAGACCCTGGCCAGGTGTACCAGGAGAACCCAGCAGCCACTCACCGGAAGAGAACCACAGGGCAGCAACTCTGTGAGGCCCAGTGGGGCAAGATAAGCCCAGTGGAGCATGCCAACAGTGAAGCAGCTGATCCATTCACTTGTTGGCGAGGTAAGGGGCAGTGTCTGCCACCAGAGTCCTGCGGGGCTCCACAGAGTGCTGTATCAGACACAGTGGGAAAGAAAAATGTTCCCGTCAAGGATTTCTTCTCCCCAGCTCCAGCTTTTGGTCAGTGAGATGTCTACTTTTCCTGCCTGTTACAGGGAAAGGGCAGAGTGATCCCTCAAGGTTCAGCCTCTGCCCCATGCCATCCATCCTGGATTCAGACTGTCACCACGAGACATTTCACATGGCAGAGGTGAAAGGCACCATGCTGTGAACTGTCCACCCTTATCCTCCATCTGCTTCTCTACCATGTTGCTTTTAAGATTTCACACACTATAGACAATAACCCTACCCTTCAGGCAGCTACTATACTTTTCTTACCATGTAAACTCATTTTAATTAATTTTTAATCAGCACGTATATTATACATAACGTACTTCTTTGAGACATTTACATACATGTATATAGTTCACTTTGATCATATTCACTACTAATTACCTCCTCCTTCCTTTTAGTGAGGGAGGGTTTCAAGGTAGGGTCTAACCCAGGCTGACCTGGAATTCATTGTGTAGTCCCAGGGAACCCAGCCTCCCTAGTGCTGGGATTAAAGGTGTGTGCCACCACGCTGGCCCTAATTACCTTCTCATCCCTCTCCTATTCCCACTGAGCCCCTTCCTCTTCCCAACTAGTCAGCTATTTTCATGTCCCCCCCTTTTTTTGGCAACCCAATGAATTTAATTAGAGTTGCTTAAAGGAGCATGGGATGAGAGTTATTTATAAAAGCTCGGGCAATTTACCAGTGGCTACACCACTGAATAAAATGTCCCTTCCTCCCCCAGTGACCATTAATTGCATTGCATATAGCTTTTATAGAGAGGGGTGGGGCCTCATGGGCCCCTCACCCTGAAGGTTTATAAACTTAGATAGGTTTATTATTTTTGAATTTCTTATCTTGGTTAGGAAGGTGTCTATGAGATCCGTAATAAAAAAAGAAAAAAAGTAAGGTCAGGTGTGGTGGCACACACCTTTAATGCCAGCACTTGGGGGGGCAGAGGTAGGAGGATCACCATGAGTTCAAGGCCACCCTGAGACTACACAGTGACTTCCAGGTCAATCTGGGCTAGAGGGAGACCCTACTTAAAGACCCCCCCCCCAAAAAAAAAAAAGAGTAGGGTTCAGGGCAGCATATAAGACAATCCTCTACTTTTTTTTTTTTTTTTGGTTTTTCGAGGTAGGGTCTCGCTCTAGCCCAGGCTGACCTGGAATTCACTCTGTAGTCTCAGGGTGGCCTTGAACTCATGGTGATCCTCCTACCTCTGCCTCCCCGAGTGCTGGCATTAAAGGCATGCGCCACCACGCCCGGCCAATCCTCTACTTTTAAAAACTTTATTCTTTTGTTTTTTTGAGGTAGGGTTTCACCAAGCTAACCTGCAATTCACTATGTAGTCCCAGGTTGGCCTAGAATTCACAGCACTTCTTCAACCTCTGCCTCTCAGGTGCTGGGATTAAAGGCGCGTACCACCATACCTAGCTATCTCCAACTTTTAAGTGTTGCCTTGAACTCGCTGTCTAGCAGCAAATGCTAACACTTACCTGGCACATGTATTAAGTGTGGTTTCAATGATGTCTAGTGCTATCCTCCACTCAACTGACCAACCTTACTTTCCTAAGCTCTTCATTCTAATTCAGCCAAGTGTGTATCAGGCATTATTCTAGATATGCGTGAGGCAAAGGAACAAAAAATGCACACCCAGCAGAACAGCACTCAACTGTAAAAAGGAGGGAACTCTCACCACGGTGCTACTCGGAGGACATAATGCTATGAAAGAAGCCAGTTACAAAAGGTCAAATACCGTGAGACCATTCACAGAAGGTCCTAATGAGCCAAACCCATAGATATAGAAAGAAAAATGGTAGGTGACAGGTTAGGGGAGGGCAAGGGGCCACTAATGCTTAGTGGGAGCATTCTAGAGATGGATGGTGGTGATGGTTGCACAGCATGACTAATCCAGTCCTCACTACTGGGCCATACGCTAGAAAAAAATTCCTGTAACAAATTTATGTTAACCAATAAAAAAGGAAGATAAAATGGACTAAACAAAACACAATTCTTGGGTTTGGGAGATGGCTCAGTGGCTAAAGGTGCTTGCTTGCAAAGTCTGCTGGTCCATGTTCAATTCCCCAGCACTCAAGTAAAGCCAGATGCACAAAGTGGCTCGGCATCTGGAGTTCATTTGCAATAGCAAGAGGCCCTGGCATGCCTATTCTCTCTCTGCTTGCAAATAAATAAAATAAAAACCCTCAAAAAACAAAACACAATTCTATGGTCTTCATGAAGTTTACATTCTATAATGGGGGAACAGAGACACAAAAATAAAACAAGTATGGCTTCAGCCTCAAGTTATAGTGGAACAACTGGTAGTAGATGAGTCTTCTTGGTATAAACTAGTAGAAAGCAGGAAAAAACGTGGGGAATGGTTGTTCTAGGACACTGGACAGCAGGTGATGATGCATGACATGCTTCTTTAGAGGCAGGTAAATGGGGTGAGAACTATGGTCTTCTTGGCCTACCAAGAGGAGATTCCTAGATGAGGAAAAGGGGTCTGAACAGGCAGCCACACTGAGGGGAGGCAGCAAATGCTTATGGGGTGGTGTCATTGGGAGTTCTAAAGAGGAGTGAGCTATATAGATAAAGTGCCCTGATATCTTATGGAGCCTCTCCTTTCGTATCTTGGGCTAAAGATGAAGCCATACACAGGAAGAGAAAGTTGAGAATATGGCTGATAATTTATCAGAGCTCACATAGGTAGGGACATGTTTGTAAGTCTTCCACCAGAGTGGAGATACCTTAAATACCCAGACATTTACTTGAGACCACCAGGTGCCATGGCTCAGGAACAGAGCTGGGTTATCCTGTCAGATAAAAAGTCTAATATACGATAGAGAAGGAATGATTTCAAAGAACATATGAATCTAGTGAGAAATCAAATGTGGAAGAAACAAACAGAACCAACATTCTCAGGGCCGGAAAATACAACTGCAACAGAAGTTTGCTGCATGGGTGTGATGATTAATATTCAATGTCAATTTGACTGGATTTAGAAGCAAGCGCCTTTAAAAAATATTCTTATTTGTGTGTGTGTGTGTGTTGTGTGTACGGGTGTGCCAGGGCCTATTGCCACTGTAAACAAACTCCAGACAAATGTGTCGTCACCTTTTGTGTCTGGCTTTATGTGGGTACTGGGGAATTGAACCTGGGCCAATGGAGTTTGTGAGCAACGACCTTTTAACTGCTGAGCCATTTCTCAACCCCACCTTGACTAGATTTGTCACCGAGGAGACACACCTCTTGTTGTGTCTGTGAGGGTATTTCCCAAAAGATTCAACAAAGGAAGAAAGACCCACCCTGGGGTGGCATCATCCTATGACCTGGGTCCTGGACTGAGAAACTGCAGCAAAAGCATCCCCTGCCTCTGTCTCCTGATCTTCCCAGATGTGGAGTCCACTCCGTGTTCCAGCCACATGAACCCATGCCGTCCTTGCCATGATGGACTGGATTCCCTCTTAAACTATGAGCCAAAACAAACCCTTCTTCCCTGCAGTTGCTTCTGTCAAGTGCTTGATCACAGTAAAGAAGAGAAGTAACTGAGACAGTGAGGTTAACAGCATACTAAGTATTAGAGAAGATGAGACAAGGCCTAGAGGACACAGCAACAGAAATGTAAGCTGAGGCTCAGCCAGAGCAAAGCCAAAGCCCGAGGGGAGTGAGGCTGGGCGACAGTCTCCATGACCTAACACATGCAGAACTGGAGTTTCAGAAGAAACATGGGGTAGGGGAAAATTCAGAGGAAATAATTTTTAGACGTTTTCCATACTTGATGAAGGTTATAAGTTTACATATTAAAAAAGCTCAAAAAGCTCTCACACATGAAAGTGAGTCACAGTAGCACAATGTGTTCAAGATGTGAAAACAAAGTAAAAGAAATGGCCAGTGTGGTGGCTCACACCTGTAACCTAGTGCTACAGAGGCTGAGTTAGGAGGGTTGTTGTGAGTTTGAGACCAGCTACAGAGTGAGTTCCAGGTCAGCCTGGGCTGGAGTGAGACCCTGTCTCAAAAAACAAAAATAGCCAGTGTGGTGGCACACGCCCTTAATCCCAGCACTTGGGGAGGCAGAGGTAGGAGGATCACCATGAGTTCGAGGCCACCCTGAGACTACAGAGTGAATTCCAGGTCAGCATGGGTTACAGCGAGATCCTACCTCAAAAACAAAACAAAACAAAAAAACAACTATTTAAAAAGCAGCCAGAGGAAAACAGACAAGTAGGAATGACTTCAGACTTTTTGCTAGAAACAATTTAAAACAAAGAACAATGGCACAAGTGTTCAAAAACAACTGTCAAAGACAACTGTACATCTACGACACAGTATTTTTTTTAAGACACAATATTTAAAAAATGAAGGTAAAATAGATTTTTCAGACAAATAAAGCTGAGGAACTAGTTTACAACAGATGATACAACAAAAATATTAAAATTCTTCATACAGAAGGGAAATACCAAGTGGAAACTCTGCATAAGATAATGAATGCCAAAAATGCTGAAATATATGATTTTCAAATTTCTTTAAAATGTAAATGGTGTAATGATGTTTCACAGTGTACTTCAGAATAAAATGTATAACAACATAAGCATTGGAGAAGATAGAAATATATATTTTCAAGGGTTTTAATTATATGTAGAGTGGTATAATATGTGAATACAGATTACTGTAAATTAAATATATACTTTGCAATTCCTAGATAAATCAGTAAAAACAACAGCAGCAAGAGTAAAACTCAATACAAAAGCCTACCAAATAGATAAATAATACAGATAATATAGAGTACATATTAGAGTACATAAAAAACACAAAACCTGGGTTGGAGAGATGGCTCAGCGGATAAGGCCTCTGGTGCGTAAGGCCCCGGATTCAATTCCCCAGGACCCACATAAGCCAGACCCACAAGGTGGTGGCCCTGGTGTTCTCTCTCTCTGCTTGAAAAATAAGTAAAATAAAATATTAAAAAAAAACCCCACAAAACCTCTCATTCCAAAAGGCAGGAATCAAGAAACAAGGAATAGACAGGGATGGGGTGGGGTGGGGGCAACAAAACAAATCCCAAGAAGGTAGACTTACTGCCACCCATGTCAATCTCTCGCACACACAAAATGCAACTACACCAAATAGAAGCAGTCTAAATGTTCACTTATAAGGCAGAGATTATCAGATTAAAAAAAAAAAAAAAGCAAGACCTAACTACATACTGTCTACAAAGAATACATTATACTAAAATTGGAATGATACAGAAGATTATCATGGCCCCTGGGAAAAGATGATATACAAATTCATGCAGTATTAAAAAAATAGAATAAGTGTGTGAGCTGGCTGAGCATGGGAGTCTGTGCCAGGGCTGGACTCCATTCCCAGGCTACAGCATGGGTGTGGACGGTCCAGCTGAAGTCCTGCTGCAAGTAGGGCCCTGCCATTATGGCAGAGAAAATGGAAGAGAGCCTAGATCCATCGATAAGACAAGAAGGTAGCTCACTGCCCACCATAAAACTTTCCACCTCTACCACATCTGCTAGGGCCCTGGAGAAATTGCAGAGGAAGTGACATCATGAATACTACTCTGACTGCTAGCCTGAAAACCAGCCTCAGAGTGGTGGTGATAGACACTTGGATAATCAAAACTTATGCAAGCAGAAACCCAGAGGCTACAAAGAATTTAACACTAAATCAAACTGCCAACAGGTCAGCCATGGCTCAGGAACTTTTCGGAAGAGGAGGTGGGAAAGATTTAAGAGCCACAGAGTTGGTAGGAATACCCTGAGGTATGGTTCTCCACTATCCCATGAGTCTATGAGAACACTGATCATAAGGCTGATGAGGCAGCTTTACTACTAGGACAGGATAAAGAGGCCAGCATACGATGCAGGATCAATTCTCCAAGACCTTACATTTCTAACTGTATATGCATCTGGTAACAGATCTTCAAATTTCAAGAAGTGAAACCTGAGGGAACTGAAGGAAGAACTAGACAAATCCACAAGTGCACCTAGAAGATTGCAGCATTCTTCATTAGGCAGGTAGAACAAGGACAGAGAAAATCAATAAACATAGTATCTGGGTCATTAAAAATTCATGTGGACTGGTTTATTTCTTCCTTAAGAGACTCAAATATAATACAAACAGGGAACTAGTTTGAGAGGTCCTCGTATGCAACTTTCCTTCCAGGTCTCCATCTCATCACCTGGAGAATGGGCTAATACCACCCCATTTACAGAAGTGTTCTGGTAATTAGATTAGAATAGACCCAGAGCTCTTAATAAGCAGGTAGAGATGTTTTTGGAGCACACCATTTGTGGCCTAACTTGGGTGAGCTTGTACGATGGGAAAAGGAAAACACACAGGCCATCAAAGGGGCAGAAAAGGAGGATAAGAATTCGTGCCTTGGAGCCGGGCGTGGTGGCGCATGCCTTTAATCCCAGCATTCGGGAGGCAGAGGTAGGAGGATTGCTGTGAGTTCAAGGCCACCCTGAAACTACATAGTGAATTCTAGGTCAGCCTGGACTAGAGCGAGACCCTACCTTGAAAAACAAACAAACAAAAAAAGGGCTGGAGAGATGGCCCAGCAGTTAAGGCACTTGCCTCCATTGCCTAAGGCCCCCGGTTCAATTCCCCAGTACCCACATAAACCAGACCCACAAGGTGGTGGCTCTTGTGTGCTCTCTCTCTCTCTCTCTGCTTGAAAAATGAATAAATAAAATATTTTAGTAGCCGGGAGTGGTGGTGCACGCCTTTAATCCCAGCACTTGGAAGGCAGAGGTAGGAGAATTGGCGTGAGTTCAAGGCCACTCTGAGACTACACAGTGAATTCCAGGTCAGCCTGGACTAGAGCGAGACCCTACCTTGAAAAACCAAAAAAAAAAAAGAATTCGTGCCTTAGACCAGGCTGGGTGCATTTGAGGACTCCATTCCACTTGCTGCTTACAGGAAATCAAGTGCCTTGATCCCTGCAGGGACTGAGGGGATTTCAACTAACCCTTCAGTGAAGGTACAAAGACCTCATCCTCTATCTGGTTCTCTCCTTACTGTTTCTGTAGCATCACTCTCAAAGCACAGCAGAGCCATGACACAAATCCAAGGTGAATCCCAGGGTGGCGAACTACAGAAGTCCATCTAACAGTCCTTAAAACACTTTTTTTTTTTGGTTTGATTTTTTTTGGAGATAGGGTGTCATGTGCCCCAAGCTGGCCTTGAGCTCAGTATGTAGCTGATGATGACCTTGAATTTCTGGATCCTCTTGCCTTTCCCCTCTAAGAACTAGAATTCTAGGTGTGTGTCACCACACCCATTTTTCCCAGCGCTAGTAATCAAACCTAGTGCTCTCATCAAGCCCTCATCAACCGAGTCACACCCTTGGCCCAATTTTCCTTCTATTGTGCTGGAGATAGCTGCTCCTCCACTGGGGTCTGAAAACTTTAAGTCAAACAATATAGCCTTGGGGCTTAGTCGTATAGACCCCTGGGCTCCTAAAATGTTCATATATACCACGATCACCTAGAATCTTGTCAAAGGGCAGGGCCTGCACCTGGGAAGTGAGAAGACTGTACTTCTGACAAGCTTGCCAGGTCTGTGGATGCTGCTGATTTGAGGCTTCCACTCTGAGATGTAAGGCCACAGATGACACCCAGAGGAGGGCCTCCCCATGGGCCTGCACTCACTGTCAAGGGTTCCAGGATTGGAGGACTGGCATTCACCCCCTTAGTCAAAATGCTATCAATCCCAGCAAGTAGAAAACTTACCCAGAATTCTTGTAGTTCTGTTAGATGGCTGATATTTTCAATCTTTTTGATTCTATTTGATGCAATGTCCAACATGGTGAGTTTGTTCTAAAACAGGAAATAAAAAATTTCCTGGATTATTGAAGTTCAATTGTGTGACCACACAGTGTGGAGCTGAGCTGAGGGCTGTAAGGTGAGCTTTAATGCTGTCCAGGCTGAGGTAAACTATGTTCTTCCTGCAGCCTCCTCAAATATGCCCGGCTCTCAGTATTTCTGTTCATAACCTAAGCTCATTGTCCTTGGGATTCATGTTGTTCCCAAGTCCTATGTCCACTGAGGACCCACAGTGACCCTAGGTCTGAGCTGGGCTTTGAAGAAGAGGTGGCAACTATGGCAATGTGTCTTTAGTGCTCACCACGAGGAAGCATACAGTACCCTAACCCTCCCAGTGGAACCAAGGAGCTGGGGCTTAATGAGAGCAATACTGCCAGGCACATGGTGGAGGTGGCATAAGATACTCTGGGCACAGCCCATCATCCAACCAGAGGGCCTGCTATCCGGGATGAAGCTACCTGGAACATCAGAAAAGCCTGGGCGCTAAGGAGGACAGTGTTGTGGCCTGCAGGATTTACAGGGATGGCAGTGAGAGGGCAAACAAAACCTCAGCCACTGAGGACCAAGTCTGGGGGCTCAGTAAGTGTCTAGTAGGACATAAGAAATGTGTTGCATGACCCAACTGATCACGGTTATGATCAGTGTAATTATTTTACAGTTTATAGTTTTAAGATTTAATAGAATAGTTTCATGGTGAAAATTAAGTCTGTCAATGCTTGCAGTGCTTCCTGCTTGTCAGTGTTTAACAGACCAATGGCATTTTTCTAACCTCCATGGGAATCCCTAACAACTTGCTGAGGGATTCACTCTCAACCTGTAAGCCCTCCCAGAATTTTTTTTTTTTTTTTCCGAGGTAGGGTCTCATTCTAGCCCAGGCTGACCTGGAATTCACTCTGTAGTCTCAGGGTGGCCTTGAACTCACGGCGATCCTCCTACCTCTGCCTCCCGAGTGCTGGGATTAAAGGCATGCGCCACCACGCCTGGCTCTCCCCTCCCAGAATTTCTGACTAACGCAGGTCCAAGACTTTTGCTTTCTATTGCATTTCTGGTATTCTGATTCCAAATCCTCCCATGTTGCAAGGGAAATTTAATGAAATGAAAATAAATCGCAAATATACAAGCACTCAGTAATAGCTGTCAATTCAAAAGACAGGGCTGCGACTTCCATGTCCCTTGAAGGCCTAGAGCATCACTCCCACCTGCATCCAGGCCTAGTCGTACTCCTGCAGAGGTGCACATGCCAGGAGCTCTGACGAGCCACAGATGTGCACCAGGGGAAGGGTCACTTTCAATAAGCTACAGTCACTGTGATGTGTCCTGGGTATGGCAGAGGCATCTCCTTCTAACCAGTGAACATAGATGTGCCAGGGCCTCTTTGTCACTGCAAATGAACTCTAGACATACGGGCATCTTTGTATATCTGGCTTTACGTGGGTATTGGGGAATTGAACCTGGGCCATTAGGCTTTGCAAGCTAGTGTCTTTAATCACTGAGCAATCTCCCCAGCCAATTTTTAAGACAAGACCTCATGTAGCACAGGCTGGCCTTGAACTCTTGATCCTCCTTCCAAATGTTAAGATTACAGGCACAGGCCACTTGGCTTCACAGCTGGTTTTATTTTTATAAGGTAACAAATTTGAATAAAAAATATTTTAAGAGCTGGAGAGATGGCTCAGCACCTAAGGTACTTGCAAAGCCTAATGACCTGGGTTCGATTCTCTGGTAAAGAGATACACAAAGTAGAACATGCACCTAGAGTTTGTTTGCAATGACTAGAGTCCCTGGTGTGCCATATTCTCTTTCTTGCTCTCTCTCTCTCTCTCTGCCTGCAAATAAATAAAGCATTTAAAAAATGTTTTAGCCAGGCAATGTGTCGTACACTTTTAATCCTAGCACGTGAGAGGCAGAGGTAGGAGGATCATTTGAGGCCAGCCTGAGAGCACAGAGCAAATTCCAGGTCAGCCTGGGCTAGAGCAAGACACTACCTTAAAAACCAAACCAAACCAAATCAAAGTCAAAATGGCTACTATATCTGAGGGTTAATTTAAAAAAAAATATTTTATTTATTTATAAGCAGACACAGAGAGAAGAGAGAAACAAAGAGAGAATGGGTACCCCAGGGCATCTAGCCACCGCAAACAAACTTCAGATGGATGTGCCACTTTGTGTACCTGGCTTTACATGGGTAATGGGGGATTGAACCCAGATCATTAGGCTTTGCAGACAAATGCCTTAACCACTGAACCATCTCTCCAGCCCTTATTTTTTTTTTTTGTTTTTTTGAGGTAGGGTCTCACTCTAACCCAGGCTGACCTATGCCACTATATAGTCTCAAGGTGGCCTTGAACTCATGGCGATCCTCCTACCTCTGCCTCCCAAATGCTGGGACTAAAGGTATGTGCCACAACGCCTGGCTAATTTTTATTTTTAATGTTAACCAGGTATGGTGGGTCATGTTTATAATCCCAACATGCTGGTTTTATAAAATCTTAATTTGATTGTCAAGTTGGAAGAAGGTGACCAAATTTGCCATTTACAAATTCTAGCTTTTTCAAAATTTCCTGTGCATGTTAGTGAGCTGAATTTGGGTTGCTGATACTCCCTTGGCCGAGTCACAAAGGACAAAGGGCTGTTTGAAAGACTGAAGCATGACTTTCCAAGAACAGAAAATTGACCCATTTGCTTACACTAGATGGCATTTTAACAAAACAGAAGAAAAAAAAAAGAGTAAAATTAAATTAGAAAATGTGTTTTGTCTTGATTCCTCCTTAAAGAAAAAGCTAGGGCTGGAGGCTGTTAGTGTGAGAACTCTTCTAGAGGGCTGAGGTGGGGTGGGAGGAGTGGGACAGGCTGGTGAAACAGAGACCGCCAGCACTCTAGACCCCAGAAGAGGGGAGCTGGGAGAGCAGAGCCACACTGTTCCTTCTGAGCAGCTGAGAGCTGAGCTTGGCCTGCAGCCTCCACAGGCTAGGAGTGGGGTTGAGGCGGGGAAGAAAGTTCTGTGGCCAAAAGAGGGACAACCATGGATGGCAGATACCTACGTATTATAGGGCAGGGAAGAATTTTCTCAAATCCTCCATAAGGCCTACCGCACATGGTAGACATGCAGTAGCTGCTGCCCTAGGAGGATATCTGTGGACACCTGCAGGCTGGGTGAGGCACCGTGGCCCTTTACACACTAGGGCAGGGGGCCTTGGCTCTCATCCCATGCAATTCCCACCATTTTCATGGTGACAAAACCTCTATGATAAAGCCCCAGAGGCAGAGTCACCTGGTGCCAGGCCTGAAGGGCAGTGGCTGCCAGCTGATCCTCTTCCAGAACCCCCCCCCTTCCCCAGCAGACCAGCAGGCTCTTACATTGTTTTCCAGACCCTCGATGACTTCGATGCCATTGTGGCTGAGGTACAGTTCCCGCAGGTTCACCAGGTTCTGCAGACCCTCAATTTTTGTTAGCCGGTTGCTCTGTGGAAGTGGGAGCCAAGAGCAGTCAGCCACACAGATGGTAAGCAACAAAACAGCTTTAGAAACAAGGCTTCCTCTCGTTCTCAAGAACGTAGTGAGAGACAGAAGCTGAGAAGGTGAATGCAGTTTCTTGGGGGCAAGGGGAAAGGCACTGGGGAAGACTGGTACCTGCATACTGAGAACTGTCAGGTTCGTGAGCGCATCCAGGTTCTGAAGTTTTGTAATTTTGTTTTTCCCCAGAAAGAGACTGTCCAGGTTGGTTAATGTGTCAATATTTTCAATTGCCTATGAAAAAGATAAAATAATATTCAGGCTTGTAGCCAGCAAGCTGTACCAGTAAAGGTACTGTGGCCAAAAACCATCCCAGGTAAGGGATAGGTGCATGGACCATGGGACAAGGCAATCTGATTTCAGCCCTGTGATGTTGAGCAAGCTTCTTCACTCTGGAATTCTCCAATGAAGTCTCTCTTGAATGTACTATATGGAAAAGATGGAAGGGCCAAGACCTCACTCATCTCTTGGGCTCACACCCAACCCTCAGTTTCACTAGCCAAGGCACCAGGACACAGCGAGCATGGGGAGAAGGCTTGGGACCATGACACCAAGAGGATGTCATGCTTGGGCTCAAACAGTCTTGTAGCTGACACAGCCCTCCCTCTTCTGCCTGGCAGATCTTCTCCCAGTGTTAGCACCTAAGTAACCCCTCAGTCAGACAAGGACCTTTGCCCAGTGGTTTAGTTGGCTGGTAAAGGACTTGGTTTTGCATTGATAGAACACTACAATCTAATTTCCATTTTTCCCCATGTTTTCAAGATCTTGGAGAACAGCAGACCCAGTCCTGGTGGGAACATTTCTAGGAGATGGAAGGGCGAGCCCAGCACAAGAGTCTTGGTGTCTTAGCAGCAATACACTTGCTTATCAGATGTCAGGTCAGCCAGTGCAAATGACCACTCTGCTGTGCTTCTGAAACTCATCTCTGGCAGGAACAGAAAACCACCACACACAAGTTCCAAAGCAAGGACTGGCTTGCTGGCTCCCCTTGTGGAGCACAGCTGCGACTGCAAGACCATGACAGACGGGGAACAGCTGAAAGCCCAGTGTACAGCTGGATGGGACCTTAGTGTGAGCACACATTCTTATTAATACTGGCTTCTAGTCAGCATTTTTTCTTACCCAGCCAAGCACACACCCTGCATGACCCAGTGTGGATTTATACAAACCTGTGAGCTGCTCCCAAGACACGTGAGTGTCCTCTGTACCTACCCGAATGCGGTTAGAGCCCAGCTCCAGCATTTGCAGTTGATGTAAGTTGCTTAGGTTCTCAATTTTACTGATTTTATTGTTGACCAAGAATAGTTTTTTCAGCTGTGTCAATTTGTCAATCCCTTCAATGTTCCTCAGCAGATTAAAAGAAATATCTAGAATCCTATGAACAAGCAAAACATTTTTCTGAATGAATACAGATTGCATAGGAATCAGGATCCTTAGAGGGATACCCTATCCCCAACTGAGGATCTGTAGTCACCGTAGGGTGGGATCTGACCACGACCTTGCTATTTCAGGCTCACATCAAAGCTGACCTGTGGGACTGTGAGGCTGTTTGAAGCTTGGAAAGCTGCAAGGACAGCCTGCAGGCTCCAGACACTATCATAGGACTCTATTTGGTAGAGAGGTTTCATTCATACTAGTGTTTAAGACAGGACCTAGAACCAAGTACTGCACACAGAAGGGACCTGAACATTGTTGAATTAAAAAGGTGGTAGCCAGGCATGGTGGCACACACCTTTCATCCCAGCACTCAGGAAGGAGGAGTAGGAGGATCACTGTGAGTTTGAGGCCACCATGAGACGACATAGTGAATTCCAGGTCAGCCTGGGCTAGAGCAAGACTCTACCTCAAAAAACCGGGGGGGGGGGGGGAAGGTGGAAGGAGGACTGGAGAGATGGCTTAGTGGTTAAGGTATATGTCTGCTAAGCAGAAGGACCTGAGCTTGATTCCCCAGGACCCATGAAAAGCCAGATGTACAAGGTGGCTCATGTGTCTGGAGTTCATTTACAATGGCTGGAGGCCCTGGCGCACCCATTCTCTGTTTCTCTCTCTCACACACTATCAAATAAATAAAATTATCTTTTTAAAAAAGGTGAAAGAAGAGGACAAATACTCTGAGGTTGTCCTCTGACCTCCACACACATGTTGTAGACATGCTTGTGTGTGTGCACATTAAATAAAAATAAAATACATCCCAGAATATAATCCAGCCAGAAGTCTGGCTCCAGCCTTCCAGTTAAAACTGCCCAGCAAGCTTGTGGCATGAGAGAAGCTGCTGTTCCCTTTCAGAGCCTTTAGACACAGCAGGCAGACCTAGGAATCAAGGGTAGGACAAGACCCTGTGCAACAGCAGCTGCTAAGGACTAGGGCAAGGTAGGGCTTGATTCTGGGGACTGGACACCCAACAATTCATCCCCTCTGGGTCTTCCAACTCACTCCAATTCTGTCAGCGCCTCCAGATTTTCAATTTTCTTGATCTGATTGTCATAGAGATCCAGCTCACGCAGACCCTGAAGTTCCTCTAGGTTCTCAATGCACTTAATCAAATTTTGCCGGAGACAGAGTGTCTGTGGGATAGGAAGAGAAGGACTGGCACAGGCACGGGGAGAACATAGGAACTGCCTTCCAGGGAAAGGTGTTTTCATTCTCCCATTGCTTCCTAGAAAGGCGTTGACCTTCAAGAGGCAGGTGAGCAGGAGTGAAGCTGGACTCATCCTGCCCTATCTGAGGCCAGGCAGACCCCACAGTGAGCACACTTGCTTGGAGGGAGGACTTGGTTGGGGCTGGAGTACAGGCCTGGCTGACAGAATGAAGGAACCATTAGTGGGCTCTATTTTGAGAAGCAAATTTAATTGCAGTGAACTAAGGGCAGTAGACTCTGCCAGAGCTCAATGAGGAAGGCTCAGAGCCAAGGCAGACTGAGCTCTTTCACTGCTGGAAAACACCTGCCTTCTTCAGAACAGAGATGTATGAGCACAGGTCAGTGCCTTTCACAGGATGAGAACAAGGACTGCGTACATCCTCCAAGTGTTACCAAGTCACCCTGTGCGTAGGGACAGAATCCCCCTCACCTTCACTTTCTTCAGAACCTCGAAGCCTTCAATCTTGCCAATGCGATAGTGGTTCAGGTCAACATCCTAAAAGAAAGGAGACCTTGCTCAGCTCAGCAAAGTTCCTGAAGACTTGTGTCCTGACCCAGACCCACCAAAGGAGGCTTCCAGGTGGAGCAGTGAGTGACAGGATGTGAGGCTGAGCCAGATCCCATCTGTGACTGGCAGAGGACATTACAGGATGAGCTGCTAGGTGCTCTCAGGTTTAGCTATGAGCTTTATTAGTTTATGTAAAAACTGGCCCTCATGATGATAGTCATATGACTGTTTTCTCTGGCCTCCAAGTCCCCTTGAGCAGATCATAAGCCTGGGCTTAAAGGAGATGTACTCTATCATCAGTGACCAACTATAGGCTCAGAACAGGACTCTCTCTAGTGAGCAGTCAGTTTGTATCCAGCCCCCTGGCAGCTGGTCACATCACGCATGTTGTTCTAAAGGATGGGGGTGTAAGGAGGTCACCATATGCAGTGTGACCAGTAGACCCATGTAATTTATGAGCCAGAGGTATCATCTGCCACACAATGCTTAGTGGCCAGACAGAAATGGAATTTCAATTTCTGGTATTAGAAATGGTGAGAACACAAGGAAACCAACCCAACAAAGGAAGGCTGAGGTGGCCTTTTCAGAGACCCTGCTGGCTGGTGGTCTGTTACCATGCCCCTTAAGGCTGGGTCAAGCAGGCAGCATTACCTCTGCATCTCGGTCAAGGTTAATGGTTTCCATATCCACAGCCAGCTCACGGTCCTCTGAAAAAAAGGAAAAGCTCATTCAGAACTCTGTTTACAAGAGGCAGTGGCCCTAGGAGCCATAATAAGCTGCCACTCCATCCTAGGGTTGGAGATGCTTGGCTCAGCAGAGCTAATTAAAATGCAGGGAATACCAAGGGTGATTCAACAAGTGTGATATTTCAAGCATTCTGAGTTTCCTGAGGTTAGCTATTGATAAAATTCTCCAAACCTCCATCTACTCCTCTGAACTTTCCAAGAAACCAAATGCAGTTTAAAGCTCTTGATGGAAAGGAGAGGGAGGAGGCTGCCTGGGTCATGGCGCGTTCAGTCACTGCCAGGAAGCATATCACAGCCATGACTACTGCTTCCTTGGAATTCCTGGAGCACATACTGGCAGTAGCCTACCTACCTATGTACCCTTTTCCTTCTTGTTTGTGACAATAAATCAAGCCATCTGAATACAGAGCATGGTGGACATATCACACGTTGTAGGATGTGCCTTCTATTGTTTTGGATAGTACCCCAACACATACAGATGCTTCTCTCGGCGAAGAGGATAACAGGAAGAGTTCCACAGACAGGATCAAAGAGTCTTGATGACTAATTTAAACACATTTCTCAACTGGAAGCCTGGTAAACTAATTTCACTACGAAAAGCTCACTACGAGGATTACTCCCACTCCAGAGAGCCAGACTCTGGGCTAGAGGTGGGCTGCAATTCACTTCCACTGCCAGAGTGGGCAGTTTCGAATCAGCCTCTGCTTTTCATCAGAACCTAATGACGTCTGTATGTTGAAAGGGACGAATACACATACACACACATCCATGTGCATACAAAGATGCACACACATGCCCCTTATAGCACTTTGGAAGTATCTTTTCCATATCACCAAAGAACTAGTCACTGTAACATTTCCCAACAGTTTTATAATTTTTCCCAAGTTTGTGTCAATTAGTAACTAAATAAAGCTATCTAGTGTGACTAGGTGGCATTTATTGTCCCATTTTTTCCCTTAATACATGGTCTTACTACATAGCTCAGGCTGGCTTGAATTCTTGGCTTTTTCAAAACAGGGTCTCACTCTACCTCAGGCTGACCTGAAACTCAGTCTATAGCCCAGACTGGCCTTGAACTCATGAAAATCTTCAGCTTCTTCTTCTTCTTCTTCTTTTTTTTTGTTTTTTTTTTGAGGTAGGGTCTCACTCTAGCCCAGCCTGACCTGGAATTCACTATGTAGTCTCAGGGTGGCCTTGAACTCATGGCGATCCTCCTACCTCTGCCTCCCGAGTGCTGGGATTAAAGGTGTGCGCCACCACACCCAGCTAGCTTCTTTTTTAAAAATTTTTTTATTTTTTTCAGCTTCTTGATTGCTAGGATTAATGGCACAAGTTACCATACCTGACTTAAAAATTATTTTTGGGAATGGGAGAGAATGAAAATGGCACACCAGGAACTCTTGCCACTACAAACAAAAATCCAGATGCATGTACCACTTTGTGCTTCTGGCTTTACATAGGTACTGACCCCAGCTGGCAGTCTTTGCAAGCAAATTCCTTTAACTGCTGAGCCCTTTTCCCAGCTCTAGCCTTGAACCTTTGACCCTTCTGCTTCAGTATCCCTCATGCTCTGATAAGAGGTGTGCACCACCAAGTCTAGCTCCATGGATGGTATTCCTGTTGGAAGGAAACAACCTTCTTGTCTCTCAATGCTTCTTCCAGTCTGAGCTCTCATTCTGTCCCAGATGCTCTCTCTTCTGTTTCCCGTGAATAGCTCACCATTTTGAACAATGGTACCTGGGCTCTTTCTCCTGGGTTTCTTTTCCTGAGAGCAAACCTGTGCTTGCTTCTGCAGTGGAGCCAGCTCATGCAGCCCTGCACCTCAGCCACTGCTGGTTCCCCCAAAGAGAAGTAGCCTACATGGCAGTCAGCCTGCTCTTTCACCGGAGGCTATAAAAACAAAAAAGTGCACGACTAGTTTCACAAAGAACTCATGCCCAACATGGCTGAATTTACTTCATTGCTTTTCATGATATCTTTTCTATAACAATCAACAGTTTGAGAAAAAATATTGTTTACTATAGTTTGCCCACAAGATACCAAGAAATCCAAGAGTTTAAAAGAACTGAGGAAAACCAAGAGACAGACCAAAATTTCTCCTGCCTCAAAAGACAGCATTAACTCACTGCCCATGAGCTTAGGAAGCTGTGGTGGAGAGGTGCTACAATTAAGGCAGGGTGCCCAGGTAACTGATGTCCAAGGAGGTCACTGAGATTAAAAGGGGCATAATAGCGGTGGTCCTGGGCCAGCAGGTGACATGAAGGCTGTTCCTGGTTCTTCAAACATGTGGTCCGCAGCCCAAGGGATCCTGCTTCCTCCTGTACACCCAGCATGGGCTGCTATTCCCCTGCTTGAATAACCTGGAGCAAAGTTACCAACTTAGAACACTCACTGAATGTATCATGGTCATATCTGTTAAATAAATTAGGGGCTGGGAATATAGTTAAGTAATCTAGAGCTTGCCTAGCAGGTACAAGGTGACTCTGGGTTCAATCCCTGGTATTTCAAATAAAATAAAGTATTAGGAAAAATAAATAGAAGGTAATGAATGCTTTATATGTTTGGATTTGTTCTGGTGAGAACTAAGTAAAAGTAGTAGTCCCAGCTTCTCCAAGGACTAGAAAACCTATTTCCAGAGAACTACTGTGTTCAAGCTGTGGAGGAAAGAGCCCATGGTTTACATAAGCCAGACTTCAGCCAATTAGTCTGCTCTTAGCAGGGCCCTTTGGCAGGCATAGGTCTCTTACTGTCTTCATCCATCATGCCTTAGAGTCCTGTTACCACGACCCATCACAAACAGTGTTAGACAGCAAAGGACAACTCCCAAGTCCTCCAGGCTACTCGCTATCTCAACAGCACAGATCTGAGCCCTTCTGGAACTCACTCAAATGATGACGACAGCTCCTGTTCGCTTTATCCACCCACATCACTTCCAGAATATCAGCTCTGAAGTTCCAAATTGTGTCAGGTACTTTTGTGGTAATCTCCTTTTGCCTTAAAATTTGGTTACCATAGTTACCAATCGTCTTTGCTGGCACAGAGAGCACAATGCTATTTTAAAGATTAGCTATGTTTCTATAAATTTTATAAAGGGTAGTACATGAATTATGAATACCTGACTCCATACAAACCTGGGAAGTACAGGAGGCAGAGGTTCCTCTTATACTTGCTGTTCAGAAAGACCCTTAGCAATGCTCATTTGTTTTCTTTTTTTTTTTTTTTGGTTTTTCAAGGTAGGGTCTCACTCTAGCCCAGGCTGACCTGGAATTCACTCTGTAGTCTCAGGCTGGCCTCGAACTCACGGCGATCCTCCTACCTCTGCCTCCCAAGTGCTGGGATTCAAGGTGTGCACCACTATGCTCGGCTTCAGTATTTTCTTTTTTAATCAGGTAAAATTATAAACTAATTTTTGTTAAACTATAAATCAGATTTTAACATCCATATTGCTTAGAAACTTGCTTTTTTAACCCAACAATATTACTAATTTGGACATCTTTTTGTGTTAATATGATTCCACCATTCTTTTCCATGCAATTTTCTAGGCAAACAAACAAACATGGGCCACTCTGGGGAGGGTACAAAGCCACCACAGAAAGCTATTCAGCTACTCCCACATAAAGTGACTGTCCAAACGTCTATGTGCTTGAAAAGCAGATCTTCAGGACTGGAGACATGGGTCAAGTGGGATAAGAAATAACTTCTCGTTACTATGGAACAAAACCCAGCAGTCAGCCATTATGGCTACCTCAAACCTTGCTCTTTGAAAACATTCTCTAGTCCTCTCCAGATGACATTCTAGTGTCAACATTATCAGTAGTGGTAACTGCCTTCAGCAGACCTGGACAACACTATAGTTATAAGCATAAGTGAGGTTGAGGCAACCTGCCCAGCCCACTGAGGACCTCTGAGGAACACAACAGTCCTTCCCAGGACTAACACACTCCCACCCTAGGGACTCATCACAGCACCTTCAACCATCATGCTTCCCCCACTTGGTGTGTTTAAGGTTCTTAACTGTTCAAATACCTTCTGGATTCTCTTCTCCCCGCTCCACTCCATCTTTCAGGCTCTGTGCACTGAGGTCTGTCACAATGCCACTCATGTGCTTCTTCCCTTCCTCGTCACCCGATTCTTCAGATTCAACCCGCCTGTCAACTGAACCCACAAATGTCAGTGAGAAGTCACATTCACTTTATGTGACAATCTGAGGAGCATATAACACTTGGTTGCAAGACTTCATTCTGAAATGGTCAATGAATTCAGTTCGTGAACACCTATCTCCTATGTCCCAGCACCATCTAAGGCACAGTGGCATGGACTCCAGGGGGCGGAACATAGGGCCACATGGATATTTGTGTGAATAACATGCCACCTCTGCCCTCCAAGGGATGGTGAAGCATGGTGTCACACAGTGAAGTATCTTCTGGGCAGCTTTCACCTTTGACCTGCCATCCACCATAGAGGTGAGACCACAAGCCTTCATTTATGCCTCATTACCCATTTGGCCAAGAAAACCAGCTCAATTCACAGGCCCACATTCTGAAAGAAATCAAGATTAGGAAATCAGACTATGGACAGGGAGGATCACTAATAAGAATTAGAATGTGTTGAATGTCCTACATGAACACCACAGATGTTAAAATAAAGGTCACCCAACACTGTTAGCAGCTCAAAGCTTTTTAGGGTAGGCTTAGACTTTCTTTTGAGTTTATGAATAAACTAATGACTAAATGTGGCAGGCTGGTAAAAAAAAAAGTTTTTGGCACAGCTGTTAAATAATTATTCCCCCCACACTTTTTTTGAGGTAGGGGTTTCATGTTAGCCCAGGCTGACCTGAAATTCACTATGCAGTCTCAGGGTGGCCTTGAACTCATAAGTGGTCCTCCTACCTTTGCCTTCCAAGTGCTGGGATTAAAGGTGTGTGTCACGACACCCGGCTTAATTATCCTTTTTCATAATATTTTCATGACCTCTTTTGGAAGTCTTCTGGAAGGCCCAAGGCACTCACACATTACTTGGAATTTTCAACCATACTGAAAGTTTTGTGGGAGGGGGAGCAGGTTTAGAGGCAGGGTCTCATTTTAGCCCGGGCAGAACTGGAGCTCACAATGTAGTCTCAGGCTAGCCTTGAACTAGTAGCAATCCTCCTACCTCTGCCTCCCGAGCGCTAGTGCATGTACCACCATACCAGGGAGAGGAAGAGGAAGGGGAGGGAGAATGAATATGAATGGGTGTGTCAGGGCCTCTTGCAACTGCAAATGAACTCGAGACGCATGAGCCACATTGTGCATCTGGCTTTACATGGATACTGGGAGAATGGAACTCAGGTAAGGCAAGCACCTTAACCACTGAACCATCTCTCCAGCCCATTTTCTCCTTCCTGACTGAGTTTTCTACAAAGGAGTGTACCCTGAAAGCAAGAAAGTTCCTTTTTATCTTTATATTTCCTGCTGTGCCATGCAAAGTTCATTTAGGAAAGGATCGTGAACAAATCCTTCTAAAATCCATCTCTAATTCCTACAATTCCACTCTCTTCACACCCTACTCAGCAACTTCCTTGGCTTAGCTATGACCTGAAGCATGGGTTCCTACTCTGCCTCGTTTCTCTTGCTTGCCCACTGCCAGGGAATTCAATCTAATCTTTGACTCAGGAAATATTTGTGGAACAGCCCCGGCTCTTCCTGAGTCTGTATCTTGTCCCTAGAGAAACAGCATTGGTAAATTATTTTCCTTTCCAAGCCTCAGTCTCAACATGAGTAGAAGGAACTAGTGGAGTACCTGGGTCCCAGAGTTGCTGTCAGAATCGAATGAGGAAGGATACCACAGTGCTTTGTGTGCATGCATGCAGTGGGATGTATTAAGCCCCCAAGAGACAAAGGACAATCTGTGATCTTGGCTTAGGGGGACACATTTTGGGTCACTTTCCTTAGATGGACAGCCACAGCGCCACCTGTGCCTCAATTATCAGGGAGGTGGAATCTGGCACAGAAGATCAGCATGTAAGAGACTATGATTCTGGGTATGACTGGTTGGAAAATAGGCAATAGAATCTATCAAGAAGGTCTGTACTAAGGTACTGGTGGTGGGAATAAAAGCTGTGTTGAAGACTTGGAGTTACTGAAGCAGAAGTGTTGGAGCTGCTAATGACATGTGTGGGAGTGAAAGGCAGAAAAACCTGGTTTTTCTATTTGCCCTTTACTGAGAAATAGAAACAGAGGAAGCCGGGCGTGGTGGCGCACGCCTTTAATCCCAGCACTCGGGAGGCAGAGGTAGGAGGATCACCGTGAGTTCAAGGCCACCCTGAGATAGTGAATTCCAGGTCAGCCTGGACTAGAGGGAGACCCTACCTCGAAAAACCAAAAAAAAAAAAAAAAAAAAAGAAACAGAGGAAGAGGGAGGAGTGGGCTGAGGGAGTTGGGTAAGAGAGTAAGAGGAAGAGGTACTTCCTTGCTCAGAAAAGACTCAAGGGCGAAAAGATGCCTAAGCATGATTTCTGCAAGGACTTTGTGGCCTTTAATGGTCAGCATCACTGCCCCCCCTTCCACCACACACAACTGTCATCTATGGTCACACTCTCTTCCACATTTCTCTGCTTTTTGATTGGGTTTCCCTGGAGTGGTCTTCGCCCCTCTCCATCCCTGCCCCACTCAACCTATTCCCCAGCCTGGCTGACAGCTAGTGATCCTTCAAGGTGCAGTTCCCTAAGCCAATACCACTCAAACACACCACGCTCCCCTTCTGTAATCCTCTCCCAGCACCACCCTTGTCCCCAGGGCTTGTCTCACAAGAGTGATTACTCTTTTTGAGGAGCCTTTCAAAGGACTTAAGCACTGGACTCAGTGTGTGGGTGAGGATATCTTTCCACTATTATGCACAAACGTATCCATGTATTATACACACACAAACATACACACATGTCCAGAACGACATACTAATTCCAACACAGTGAAAAAGGAGGAGGAAAGCTGAAACTGGTCCTTCGGAGACCATGACAGCCTAGCTACCCGGCACCGCCTAGTGTAACTCAATCTCAGGCTACCTGTCATCCATCCTTTTGCCACAACCCACAGGCTTTCAAGAGCAGATCCTTTTTTTTTTTTTAACCGCGCTGTGAGAGCAAACTACGGATCCCGCGCCCGGTGACTCAGTTTCCCGGTTTGTCCCCTCGTCCGTCAGTTTCCGAGCTTTGGGATAGGTGCCCACCGCCGCCGCAACCCGTCCGCCCCGCTGCCGTCCACTGGCGGGCTCGCGCCCGCGGTCCCCTGAGCTCCAGTTCTTCCCGGCCGCCGCCAGCCTCGGGCCGCGGCGCCGGGGGTCCACGCCTCCCCCGCCCGGCGCAGTCCGGCTGGCGGCGGCCAGCACCCCGTGTGGCCAGAGGCCGAGCTCCTCAGCAGCGGGCCGCCCGCCCCCCGCCCCGGCCCAGCCGCCCGCCCGCCCGCCCGCCCGCCCGCAGGGGCCGCTCACCCTCCATCATCTCCTGCGACTGTTGCTGCCCCGCGCTGCGCTCCGCCGCCATATTGGCTGCTCTATCCCCTTTCCGGAACCTGTCGCCTCAGGACATTAGCCAATCAGGATTCCCGGCCCTGGCTCCGCTAGCCAATGGGGCCAGGCATGGGTGGAGCCGGCGCGCGTGCGCCGCGCAGGGCCTCACGGGAGCCGTAGTTCCCCCTGACCTCCGCTCCGCCTGCCACCTGTGTTGGCGGAGCGCGGGGATCGGGGCGGGCTCCGGCGGCGTGGGTCCGCTCATGACCGCGCGCAGGGACGCCAAGGACGCAGTGCGGTCTCTGGACTTGCCCCGCCGCCTCGGGAGCCTCGCTCCGCCGACGTCCGCGCGACGACCGGGCGCCTCCGCGCGCTTTCCCCGTGTAAAGGCTGCCGGGTGCGGGCGCTCAGAGCCCGCCTTCCGCCCCCCGCCTTCGCCTCGAGCATGTGGTAGCGAAAAAGCAAGCGCCGCGCCGCCCAAACTCCCGGGATCCGCGCCGGAAACTAACGGCGGTCGCCGTTGTGTTTGGGCTCCTCCGAGACGCCGTAGGACGCGTCGGGGGCGTCCCTAGCAACCGTTCGCGCGGGCTCTGTTGCTGGTACTCTCTGAGTTCCGCCCACGGGCTCCTGTGGTTGGCTCCTGGAGTCTGTCAATTGGAACGACTCGTCCTGCGATTGGCTGGTGGCTGGAAGCGCGCTGGGGCTCGGTCTGCGCGTTGAAGCCCTGGGGCGCCGGGATCTCCCAGCCCGGGTGAGGCCTGCGCTCCCGGAACGTTGGCGGGGGAGCCAGCGACGAGGCCCCACGCCACGCCGCGACCCAGGACCCGGCCCACCACCCGGCCCTCCCCCCGGGGGTGGCCGGTTCCGGCCGTTTGGCCCAGGCTCCGCTCCGGAGCGCCCGAGCGTCCCGGCTGTGACCCCGCCGCAGCGCAGGTGCCTGTGGCCTCGACGGGAGCGCACTTTCCGCTCATTTATTCCTTGCTACTTTGAGAAGCCAGGCTGAATGGAGCCTGGTGCCCTTGCTCCTCCGCGTGCAAGGGCCGAGTGAGCGTTGACTCACTGCTCGGCGCGAGGACATTCTGTGCTCAGGTGGGTTCATCCTTCCAGCTCAGTGTGCAGTTTTCTCTTGTGTTTCCATTCCCTCCATCTCTATGCCATGGTCTTAAGACCTCACAGTTTCTGCTCTGAATTATTTTAACCTTTTCAAACTTTGCCTTGGCCCTAGAATGATCTTTGTAAAATGCAGATTTGGTTATGTTTCTAACTTTCAACCTTTTGAGGTTATTGTTTGGCTTAAGATCCAGTCTGTTCTGCCAGGCTCAGGAGAGCCTGGTAGATATGCCCTGCTTTTTTTTTCAGGCTTCACTTGTTTGCCTGTATGATGAACTGTGCTTTTGCGTGTAGGGAAGACTTTTTGATCTAACCGATGGTGCCCTTCCAGGAATGCTCACCATTGTGGCCTAGGAAGTCCCTTTGTTTCCCCCTTCACCCCAGTGGACGTAGTGTTTATTTTTACTCAAGTATCTTGATGTAAGAAATCGAAGCACAGGCTGAGGATGACTCTATCCGTGAGAAAAGCAATTGGCCCCAGACCCAAAGTCCAGAGGAAGGCAAGCCTTGGGGTGGGTTGATTCAGTGGTTTAAAATTTTCAAGGCCCAGCACCTTTACCATTTTCTGCCTACTGGTTGGCCCCATCTAAAGCTGGTTCTGCTCTTTGGATTGTTCTTACTGGATTTCCTGCCTGTTCAGTCTATTTGCATGTTATTTTCCAGTTGCTCTTGCAATTTTTGAGCACTATGAGGGCTAGCAGGGAAGAAACTGGATTCCCTCTCAGTTCCAGAATTATCACTTGATGTCATGTGGCTTTGGTGTATGATGGTTTCAGCAATAGAGACTTACCTTTTAGCTCTTATAGATAACCCAAATGTTTTGGCAATGGCCTGTACTACTTTGAGGACTAACAGCTCACTGGGGGAACGTAATTCTGGCCCTGGGAATTTACTAGCAAGAGCCCATGGTTTTAGAGTTATCCTCTCTCCACCTCTTATGGGGCTTTCCTGTTTGTCTCCCCCCCCCAGTGCCCCCATTGAGGGCATTGACTTGTAGAATGGTATCCAGGAAGGTTTCTGTAGAATTGATGAATTTTGCCATTCATTTTATGTATTCTCCCATCGCCCTTCCTCTACCCCTGTGACCTTTCCATCCCCCTTTTTCTTTACTTTTATTTCTTTTTGCTGACCATTGACTTGTTGTCAAGTAGCCCTTCTTCCCCTTCCTCCCTATTTCCCCCCTTTCCTAGCTTCATTCAAGTACCATGTCCCAACTGCTGATATTTATCATGGCTTAGGTTAACTGATGCTGGTCTAGATTAGGAACTGCATATGGGAGAGGACATGCGTTGTTTGTCTTTCTCAGCTTGTGTGACCTTGATTAGCATGATTTTTTCCAAGTCCCTCCATTTTCCTGACAATCTGATTATTTCATTTTCCTTACCACGGAGTAGAATTCCATTGTATATATGTACCATGTCTTCATTAACCATTCATTGATGGGCATCAGTGCTGATTCCAGTTCTTGGCTATTGTGAACAGAGCAGCAGTGAAAATGGTTGAGTGTGTGTCTATGTGGTATATAGTAGTCTTTAGCGTGTATGCCCAAAAGAGGCATAGCTGGGTTTAATGATAGTTCTATTGTCAGCATTTTGAGAAGTCTCCATAGTGATTCCCATAGTGGCTATACAAGTTTGTGCTCTCACCAGCAGTGGATGAGGGTTCCTCTTTTCCCACACCCCTGCCAGCATGTGCTGTCATTTGATTTTCTGATGGTTGCCATTCGGACTGGGGTGAGATGTAATCTCATAGTTGTTTTAATTTGCATTTCCTTGATGAGTAGAGATATTGAACATCTCTTTAGGTGTTTAATACAATTTATATTTCTACCTTTGAGAATTCTATTCAATTCCTTGCCCCATTTTAAAAAACTTTTTAATGACAGCTTCCATAATTATAGACAATAAACCATGATAATTCCCTCCCCATCCCCTCTCAAGTCCACCCTTCATCGTATCTACTCTCAGTCTCTATTTTATTTCAATGCCATCATCTTTTCTTCCTATTATAAATGTCTTTTGTAGGAAGTGTCAGGCACTTCGAAGTCATTAATATCAAGGCCATTTTGTGTCTGGAAGATTGCATTGTAATCAATCCTACCCTTCCTTTGGATTTTACAATCTTTCCACCACTTCTTCCTGAGACTCGGGAGGTATGATAGAGATGTCTCAGTGCTGAGCACTCTATTGTCACTTATTGGCACTCTGGTGCCTTTTGAGTCATCCATGTGGTCACCACCATCTGGAAAGAGAAGTGCCTTTAGCCAAAAGTGAGAATAGCATTGATATTTGAAAATGCACATTAGAAAAAGAAAGCTTATAAAGCAGTTTGATGGGTATAATATATTGCATTTAGCCAGACAACAGCAGGTGTTACTCCCCTAGAGCCTATGACCTCCCCCAACATTGGCTTTTGACTTAGTCTTCAGTACCAGTTATGTATTCCCTCCTGTGGAGTGGGCCTCCAGTCTAATTAGGGAGCAGTTGGTTTCCCCCATAACAGATGTGTCACTATTGCATCAGTTGCACATTTGGCCTGGCTGGCCAATCTTAAGGCTTGCAAGGTCCACTGCTGTTTACCATTGTTGATGTCATCTCTCTCCCATAGGGCTGCATGAAGCCATAGCCTTTTCCAGCTTTCTGTCAGCTGATTCACAGGGAGGAAGTTTCTAGCTCAGCTCCAGCTAGATTTCCCAATGACCTGCACCCAAGCCTATGGGGTCTTCAACAGTAGGGTCTTACCATCTCGTTCTGGTCTTGCCCCATTTTTTGAATGGGGTGCTTGCTTTTTTTAAAAAGAAATTTATTGTTAATAATTAGACACCCAGTATGAACAAGTCTTGTATTGTTACCCCCATTTCCCTCCTCCCTGGCCCCAACCCACTAAGGGCCCTCTTCAGTGGGATTGCTAGAATGGTCCATGTGGTGGGGGTTATGAATTGCATGAAGTGTAGCTCATTTTTGTGTGTATGTGTGTTGTTGTTGTTGAGGTGGGCAATGTCTGGATATTCTCCCCCACCATGGCTCTTACAATCTTTCTGCTGCCTCTTTAGCAAATTTCTCCGAGTTGTGGTAGATGAGTTTTAAGTGCTTTATTGTTAAGCTCTTAAGAGTCTCTGGATTTCTGCTTTGGACTATGTTGGGCATCCTCGGTGTGTGTCTCCATTATCCTTCCAAAGGTTATCTGTTTCTGTGGAGATAGCTCTTTTCATCACACCGCTACCTTCAAGGCTTCATTAGGGTTCTAGATGGTGAGTTAGGGGTGGTTCATCTCCTGCTTGATGGTTCCCCCACCATCTCAGGTCCTGATGGTGAAATTAGGTTGTCTGTGGTTCTTGTTGCTTTCTGAGGTGCTTGATTTTTTTTTTTATTGCTTAGGTTTTTTTTTTTTTTTGTTTGTTTTTTAGTATTTTTGGTAGATTCTAGATATTAAATCTTTTTTGGAGGTATAACTGGTGAAGATTTTCTCCTATTAAGTAGGTTGTCTATTGATTATTGATGGTCTGCTGAAGATAAAGTTTTGTTGCATTGACAATGTTGTCTGAAGAGTGACTTTTTTTTTACAAATTAAGATTCTATATTCTGACATTAACTGTTTTTAAAAAACAAAGTAAAGTTTTATGACATTTACAGTATATTCTAGAGCCATAATTAAGTGTTCTCAGCTTTGTTTATTGGCTGATTCTAAAAGTAGGTTGCTTTATTTGTCGTAGAGATGATTAGTGCGTTTAGATGTCTAGAGAAGACTTAAATCTGTGACGTTTAAGGAAGGAAAGTAACACAGTCTCATAACTTTCTAGCCTCCTACTCATCTTTGTTTTGTTTTGAGAGAGGCTCTCATAGCTGGCTCACTTGCTATGCAGCTACTCATTGTTTAGTTTATCCTGAGCTGTTACTTTCCAGGATCCCACACTGTGCACGTCGTGTGTGTGTGTGTGTGTGTGTGTGTGTGTGTGTGTGTGTGTAGGGTACCTGTGCCTAACAATGAAGGCAGTGAGTGATGAGCATGCATCATGTATGTAAAGGGGACACATTTAAACCCACCACCCAATTTAGGAAGGAGGAGGCTGTGCTATTTTGCCACTTCCAAATCTTAGTGTCTTGCTGGACCCAGAAGGGACCTGAAAAGTGGATTTGTAAGTCTCTTGTTGAAGTAATAGACTCCAAGACAGTGTTAACCACCAGGGGTTTTGAGGGACATCCTTGCCCTGGTCCTGAGCTTGGAGGGACAACTTTCAGTCTTTCACTCTGTTTGCTCCAAGCTGTGGGTTTTGCAAGGAGGCTCTCAGTTCCTAATTTGTTGTGCTTCATCCTAAAGGGCCATTGGATTTTGTCAAGTACTTTTTCTTCACCAATTAATATGATCATGTGACTTTGATTCCTTTTTCCCTTCTCTAGCCTGTTGATACGATAGATTGCATAGATTGACTTTCAAGCAAGTGCCTTTAACTGCTGAGTCCTCTCCTGCCCCATAGATTGATTTTCAAATATTGAATTGTGTAATCCCCATAGTGCAAATATCGAATCAGCCTTTCATTCCTGCAACAAACTTCTCTTAGGTTTGTCATTATGTATATATGTAGATACATGTGATGGATATGTATTTTTTGTGAATCAGTCTTAACACTGTATCCTGGGCTAACACAGAACTCACTAGAGAGTCCACACTGGCCCTGAACTCAAGGTGATCCTCCTGTCTCAGCCCCTGAATACTGGGATTATGGGTATGCACCACTGTGCCACCATGCTTGGCTTGTATTGCCCTTTTTACCTACTGCTGAATTGGATTTGCCAACTTTTGCTTGTTTGTTTTGTTTTGAGGTAGGTTCTCACTCTAGCCCAAGCTACCTGTAACTCATTCTGTAGTCCCAGGCTAGCCTTGAACTCACTGCAATCCTCCTACCTCTGCCTCCTGAGTTCTGGGATTAAAGGCATGCACCGCCATGCCCAGCAGATTTGCCAAAATTTTGTAGAGAAATTTTACTCATGTGTCCATAAGAGCTGTTGGTTTATAGTTTCTGTTTCTAGTAATATGTATGGCTTTGGCATAAGTGTGGGGGTGTGTGGGCTAGGAAATGTTTTCTCCTTTTGTAATTTCTGGGAGAGTTTGTGTAGTACTGATGTTATTTCCTCCTTAAGATCCTGCCTTCCCCCAGTGCCTTGGCATTGCTAGACAAGAAATCTACCACTGACCTACATCTCCAGCTCCTCACTGGTGAATTCTACCAAACATTTAGGATTGAGATTATGACTCAGTGTTAGAATGCGTGCCTAGCCTGCCCAAGGCCCTGAGTTCAATCCCCAGGATTGGAAAAAGAAAAAGAAATGACAATTTCACCAGAGTTTTCTTTTTCTTTTCTTTTTTTTTTAAAATATTTTATTTATTCATTTTCAAGCAGAGAGATACAGAGAGAAAGAGAGAGAGAGCACCAGGCATCTTGTGGGTCTGGTTTATGTGGGTCCTGGGGAATTGAACTGGGGGCCTTAGGCACTGGAGGCAAGTGCCTTAAGTGCTGAGCCATCTCTCCAGCCCGGATCAAACAATTTTTTGAGACAGAATCCTGTATCCTGGGTGGGTCTCACAACGTAGGCAAACATGACCTACAGTTCTACATCAGATACCTCATACTGTTACCAACTTGTAGCCAAATTATAACCAGACTCACATCCTTGTTAATTGTAAGTGTTCCCTTTCTACTTTGTTAAAGTTTTTTTTTTAATGGTTGAGACAAGGTTTCATGTAGCCTAGGCTGACCTTGAATTCACTATGTAGATGAGGATGATCTTATGTTCCTGATCCTTCTGTTTTCACCTCCCAAATGCTGGGGTTATAGATGTGCTTCACCATTCCTGGCTTAAATAAATCCTTTTAGTGACCTGAAAAACCAGGATACAGCTGGACGATTGGACTCCTTGGACCTCCTTCCTGGAATCTGGTGGTGATAGGAGGGTGGTTCCTTATCTCTCTCCAGGGCTCATGTATCTGTCATTGGGAAGACCCCCTCCCCACCACTTGTCCAGGCTTGGTTTTCTTTTTGAGGCAGTTTCTCAGCTAATTTTCTTGTCTAGATGTACAAATATAGGCATCCTAGGTGGAAGAGGCTGGTGTGGGCCTTGAAAGCAGGCTCTAGGCTACTTGGTCAGGAGCTCTGGGGTTCAGGATATCCAGAAACTTGTCTAGAAGAGGGGGTTCAGGTTCTAGGTGGGCATGTCTTGACCCTGTGGTCTTCAGCTAGTGGTCCTGGTTCTGGCCATAGTGTTGTCTTGTTGTCTACCACTGACAGTAGGTGTAGGCAGGCTTTGATCCCTCCTGGCAGAAGGCTTTTTTCTTAGTGGCTGCTGTAGAGTGGTCTTAAGCACAGGAAACTGGTGAATGTGCATTTGGGGTTCATACCTTGCCAATATGATGCATGGAGTCACTCTGTTTCCACTGTGGGTGATCATGGGAGTATGTACTTGAGACAAGACTGCAGGAATTCAGCACACACAGGAATGTGGGTCAGTGGTTTAGAATAATAGCATCAGTTTCTTTTGTGACCCTGTATGGTAGTTATGCAGTATGTCATCACTAGAGGAAACTAGGTAAGGGAAGATGGGTTTTTCTTTATTTTTCTTATATTTGTACTTATCTCTCTTATACTAAAAGAGTTAGAAACATCATTCCCCTGCCAGGCCTGAAGCAGATCTGCTGTGGTTCTGCTCTTGTGTGTCCCAACTCAATGTGAAGCTGGGCCACCAGAGTTGTGCAGACCCTGTGGATCTGCTAGCTCATATGGACTTCTTTGAAAGGCTTTCTTATAGCACAGCTTTGGGGGCGCGCTACTCATTTTGTACACTCTGACCTGGCATGCTAGGACTTTGCTGCAAGATTTGGACTGCCTTGTGCTCTGCACCACAGATGTTAATTGTGCTTCCTTTGTTTCCCAGGAGAGGGCTGTTAGAAGTGGCAGCTTGGTGACCAGTCTGCTCTCCATGGAGGACAGAGATCCACCTGATTTTGCTGAGGACCGGAGTTGCCTGTCTGGGAGCCCCCCAACACAGGAGGTCCCAACTGCCCAGGCTACCTCTGAGTCCAGCAAACCACTCTCAGTGGCCCACAAACATCTGAGCCGGAAGAATGGGCTCTCCAGGCTCTGCCAGAGCAGGATGGCACTGCCCGGTAATGACCTTCGGATGTTGTGGGCATCATGGAAATGTGGACTTGCTGTTTCCTCTCCTGGGAACCCTTTCATCAAGGACTTAAAGTCAGTGTTGGGATACTTGCCAGAAAGAGTTGTCTGCCGAGGTGCTGGGGCATGCTCACTGGTGAGGTTCCACTGTGGGAGGTAACATTGGCCACTGTCTATCATTTCCACTGGGAGGTTCAGCACACAAAACTCTCCAACATCAGTTAGAATTCACCTCCACATTTCAGGGCTTACTGGAGTGTGTGAGTGCTGCCTTCAGCCTGGCAGTATTTCAAGGGAAGTAGGAGTCTGCTGATTTATCTCAGTATTTATTGACTTGCAGCCAGTGTGGGCTTTCTGACTGGACACAGAGTCAAATAAGGTGGGCTGCCTGCCCCACAGAGGTTAATGAGGCAGCCACCTCCCCACCACTGCCCTCCACAGCTAGGTAGGATGCTCAGTCAAAGGGGCTTCCTGGGCCCAAGTACCAGAGCCAGAGGGAGAGTGCTGCCTGCTCAGTTTTGGATGCTGGGGCTTGAGGGCCCACAGCCAGGAGGAACATGCCGCCTGCTCGGCATTATGTGAAGGAGGCTTGTGAAGCAGCAGAGTGCTTGCTTGAAGTATAGCTGGCCATGGAAATCAGGACAGTCATTTAGGAGGACAGAGATGCTCAGGAGCCATAACAGAGCTACAGGGAAGGACTGGGGTCATGTCTTGAAATCATGGAGCAGCTTGTCAGGGCAGTGGATATTGAAGCTGAGTTAGTGTGCTGGTCCTGGGGTGGTGGGAGCCGTGGGTCCTGAGGGAGGGCCAGAACTGCTGCTGAAGCCAGGCTGAGGCTGCACCTCCCTCAGGAGGCTGCTTCCCTGGCTCTGGCTCAGCTGTGCTTGATGCAGAACATTGACACGATAGGTTGGTTTTCAGAGATCCTCCTGGCAGCTGCCCAGAGAGCAGGGCGAGGTAGGTGTGAGGAAGACCCCAGCCATTCTTAGTCACTGCTGGGACAAGAGGGCAGCCAGGTAGCTATTTTAGTTGCCAGTCCCTGGTATAGTGAGGGCAAGGCCACTTACTGGGAAAGTCTGGATGAAGGCCATGGAAGAGAAGAGAGGAGAGAGGATGAGGTGGGAGAGCAGTGAAGACTAAGGTGGTGTGTGTTTTGTTTTCAGCCTGGGAGGCGTGGAGACGATGGTGGAGGCAGTTGGGTCAGAAGGAGTGTTGGAGCCGGGGTGGGGACTAACAGCACAATGGTCTTTCCAGTGTATTAAAGGGATGGTGAGGTGGGAGAGTTACTTGGTGGTGAGAGGTGGGTAGGGGAAGCTGCTCAGGTGCTGAGGGGGAGGAGTCTGGCTGAGGCTGGTGGCTGAGCGGGGAGCCGCCATGACTCAGTGCTGTGGGTAGATGGAGTGGAGTGAGGACTGAGCGTTCACTGCTGGGCTGAGCATTTTGGGAGCCACTGGACAGGTAGCTGAGAGCCCTCCTCTAAAGTAGTGGGGGGGAGCCTATAGGAGGAAGCAGACGAAATCTGAATTGTATGACACTTCCCAGGAACAAGTGATAGGCAGCTGTTGGAGATTACTGACACAGGAATGGAGACATCCATCGTAAGCATGAGCTCCCCGATGGGACAAGTCCCAAAATGTGATTTAGGCAGAAATGTTCATCTTCGGCTGTTTGAACTAATGAGTAGATAAGCCCCTAAGGGTTGTTTTCGAGGGACTTATTCAGTTACACAGTGTATGACCAGCTCTTCGATTAGCCCAGGGTTGGGTTCCATGCAGACTATGTGCTTTGCCTGTGTCACATCTGGCCTCACGAGCTCTAACGCTTTCTGTCCCTTCCCTTTGCAGAAGACAGGTGGAGTTCCTACTGCCTCTCATCACTGGCTGCCCAAAACATCTGTACAAGCAAACTGCACTGCTCTGCCACACATGAGCACACTGACCCCACCGGGCCCCTGGGCAGCACCTCTTGCTGCTCCCTGCTACGAGGCCTGGCTTCAGGGTGCTCTGCACCGCTGCTCTCGGCCCCAGTGTGTAACCCCAACAAAGCTGTCTTCACAGTGGACACTAAGACCACAGAGGTATTGGCTGCTCTGAGGCCTGGCATGAATGTGGATTTGGGTTTGTGTATTAAACCCTGTCCATCCAGCAGTGGGATTTGTGTTTTAGGTGTAATTAGAAAAGCACCTGGTTTTACATATATGGTATCAAAAGATACACGAATCTGGAGAATTAAAGAATCAATCAAAGCAAGTTGAATCCTCTTCTCAGACAGAGGTGCCAGGAAAGGTTGAGGTGCGTGCTTTGTCACAGCTATCTAAGAATGGTGTTTGGTGCCGGAATTAAGTACACTGTGTATGTTTATATGTACAGAAGCTGAAATTGTTAGGAGTGGAGTGTGATGTGTGATGTGAATCCTGACCTGTTCTTCAGTCTTGATCACTATGTGTCTGTTAGGGCTGGTGAAGGGTCCTTGGTATAGTTGGCCCTGGCTGGGTATGCCTGTGAAGGGTGTGAACATTGCTGTCTAAACCTGTGATGGTGTGTGTTGGAGGCAGTGCTGAGGAAGGGCAAGGTTTGAGGCTGTCCCTGTTGGCTCCTGTGTTGTCCTTCTTGGCTGTTTCCAGGGGCACCGGGAGCTGCTGGTGACATTTGTGTCCTCTCTCCTCTGGGGCTCTGCAGATCCTGGTTGCCAATGACAAAGCTTGCAGCCTCCTGGGCTACAGCAGCCATGACCTGATTGGCCAGAAGCTCACACAGTTCTTCCTAAAGTCAGATTCCGAGGTGGTGGAAGCCCTCAGTGAGGAGCATGTGGAAGCTGATGGCCATGCTGTGGTGGTGTTCGGCACAGTGGTGAGTGGGTGTTCAGGGGACCCTCAGCCTGGCTTTGAGGCAAGATCAGTACTTGGTAGGAAGAGCTCTGCTTCCCTGCCCAGGTTCTGGCTTTAAGTCATGAGCACTCATGGCTGTGAGGCCAGTAGTACCAGCAATTCCAGCATCTTCAACTGAAACTTGATCTCTTCAGTTGAGGGGAGGGAAGGAGGAGTCCTTAATTTTTGCTGTAGCCATCACCCATGGACATCAAACTTCAGAGTCTCCAGCCTGTAAACACACACTTGCACCAATGACTTCTAAGGAGGCTTCTAGACCTAATTAATTAATTTGTTTCAGAGAGAGAGAGAGAGAGAGAGAGAAAGAATATGGGTACACCAGGGTCTTCTGTCACTGAAAATGAAAGCCAGATATATTTGCCACTTTGTGAATTTGGCTATGTGTGAATACTGGGGAATCAAACCCAGGCCATCAGGCTTTTAAGGCAAGCTCCTTTAACTACTGAGTCATTTCCCCAGCCCTCATGGGCCCTTTAAAACAAAAGTGTCATTGAGGTGGAGGTAGTGATATAGAGCTGTTACTGTTTTAGAGAGCCCATGCTTTGTTTGATGACCTGCAGGCACCCCCTAGGTTCCCAGAAAGCAATGTAATTTTTACACCAAAATCTACATATTCCATCTGTTTAGTCTTTATTTGGTAGGTTGGTGGTAGGCCAGGAGCATTTCCCTGGAAAGTTTTTACCCTTTTCCCTGGGCTGCTGGGTCTAAACAGGACATTGATGGACACTGAGTTGTTTAGTGTTGAGGACTGAGTCTCAGGCCTCAGAAATTAGACAGGGTCAGATGTACCAGGAAATTACTATTTCAAGAGGCTGGCTACTCTAATGAAAACAATTGCAATAGTCAGCACACATTGGTGCTTATTTCTTTAAGCATAATACTTTTTTCCTGCTATATTACCATAAACCTGAGTGTGTTATGGACTTGTTATGTTGGCTCATACCATCGGAGGATAGGTGTTTCCACAGTGGCTATCTGCATGTTGGAGAACCAGAAGCTTTTCAGCCCAGGAAGAGGGACCAGTAATGCAGTGCCAGTTAAGGCAAAAGGACTGAAGCCTCCTTAGGAGTTGTCGATGCAAGTGTATTTATAGGCTGGGGAATCCACGGGTGATGGCCACAACAAGAAGCACCTGTCACACAGAGTCAAAAAAGCCAGACAAGGTGTTGCACACCTGTAATCCCAGCGCTTGGGAGGGGAAGGAAGGAAGATCTGAAGTTCTAGGCTAGTTTGGACTACGTAGTGAGTGTAAAGCAAGAGCTACATGAGACCCCGACAAAAGAAAGATAATAAAAGCAACCTAGCAGCAACAGTACAAAGAAGAGCTCAGCCCACGTAGGAGCTTCCCTTCTACTTTTCCATTCCATACTGGGTATTGTCCCCCATTCAGAGAGGGGCTTCCCCTCTTGGTGCCCTGACCTGGAAACACCTTCACAGACAAACCCAGAGTCTGTTTACCAGTGTTCTAGGTGTCTCTTAAGGTGACAACCAAGATTAGCCATCATCACACAAAACTCTCCTGATAAAACAGTCTCATGCAGACTGTAGCACCGAGACCAGAAACTTCATTTGTATATGCTTTGGTAGATCGCTCACCTAAGATAAGTGAGTGTAACTTTTTGTGCTGTGCTGGTCACAGAGTCCTCAGGGGTGGGATCCTCTGCCGTTGTGCAGCCTGTGTGTGTCCACAGGTAGATATCATCAGCCGCAGTGGGGAGAAGATCCCAGTCTCCGTGTGGATGAAGAGGATGCAGCAAGAGCACAGCCCGTTCTGTGTGGTGGTCCTGGAGCCTGTGGAGAGGGTCTCTGCCTGGGTCACCTTCCAGAGTGATGTGAGTGTGTGTGCATGTCTCAGCTATTCACTTCTGCTTCATATAACAAGGCGGATCCTCGATCCTTGCCTCTGCTAGCACCCTAGTACCTCTTCTCCTTTTGTAACTTGGGGAAGGGAGTGCTGGAGGTGTCTGGTGGTTTGTCCTGCTCATGCCTCTTACTAACTGAGTGCTTGAGCAAGGAGTCTAATCACACATGCTTTAGTTTCCTCATTCCTAAAATGGGAATAAAATCATTACTACTCATAGGATTTTCTTATGTTTAAATAGAATGAGATGTAAAACTCAGAATAGTTGTATTACATACAGCACTTGAACATGAGCTGGGATGTCCTTCTTACTAAAGAGCTCTGGTGTAGGTGAGAGCTTCTGTAGATCACTCAAGAACGTCAATAATCTAGGTGTAGCTGGTGGTAACAGGAGGGATATGGGAGGCTCTGTGAAAGTCTGTGTGCATGCATCTTGCACTTCAGATGCTGAAGTAGCTATGCTTTTAGCTGATACATACTGAGTATAAACTTAGTGAAGTTTAAAAACAGGTGTGAGAAGCTTTTATCTGAATACTGGGTTTTTCTCTAGGGAACCATCACTTCGTGTGATGGTCTATTTGCTCATCTCCACGGGTTCACGTCGGCAGAGGACATGGTTGGACAGTGTGTCACAGACTTGATCCCATCCATTCAGCTCCCTCCTCCCGGCCAGCACATCCCAAAGGTAGGACCTTGATCATCTGCAGTGGGTGCAGTGGTGTGTCACATTCTCAAGCCCAAAGCTGTCACTTGACTGCGGGACTGTTCCTGGGATGGGACAAGCTCCAGCTCTAGTTTTCTGTGCTCTGAGGCTCACCTAAGGGCTACAGCCTGTGTGGTCTCCTCAGTGACCTCCCTCGTCCTCTCTTTCTGGAGGAACAGGGAGGGTGAGCTCATCATAGTGTAATCTTGAGCATTGCTTGAAGTTCCTCAAATAGAACCAACAGGATTTTGTACATAGGCACATGAGAAGGGTGGTTAGGGAACTTAACTTCTGCACGCATGAGGCTGCCTGCAAGCTGAAGACCCTGGGGTGTGCCCCTTGTGTGGCTCATCAAGGCTGATGAAATGAGAATCCTGAGGGAAACTGGGTTTATATTAAATAAATTTTAGTCTGGAGAGCCTGAAATTCTGATGCAGTAGGAGGAAGGGCATCACAAATGCAAAGAGACTCCTGATTGGCTCTTTCTCCTCCGCCCACTCAGATTCATACACCAGTCTCTGGAGATACCCTCACAGATACACCCTGAAATGAGGCCTGACTGGCTTTCTAGGTATTCCTGAGTCAGCCATCACCTCCCGGAGGTGGACAGCCATATCCAACAGGAGGTGGGCAGTAGAAGTCCAGGTGTGGCAGTCTTGATCCTACTGAATCCTTAGGCTCCTCATTTCTCAAATAGTGTGTGACCTTCACACAGGGGACCTGCGGGTTGTGACTTCACCTGATGTCATTTCTGCACCTGCAGGAATAGGCTGACTGCATGTTTGGTTTTGGTTAGAATAAGCTCTGCTCCGGTGCAAGGGGACAGTCCTTCTTGGACATACTCTCAGGCATGATTTTCAAAACTTGGTCACCTAAGCTGCATTTGTATGTCAAGCTTTCTAGCTCTGGGATGCAGCCCTGTTCCTGTTTTTGTTTTCTTTGCATCTTCTGTTCTGCTCTGAGGCAGAAGCCCTGTAGCTAGCATGGCACTGACTCTTGCCAGTGCTGAGGGACACTGTGGCTGCAGCTGCTGAGTTTCCCCCAGGGGGACCTCTGAATTGCTGAGGCTGTGTGCTGAAGACAGCAGCAGAAGACACATGCGAGTGTGGATTTAGCCCCAAACAAGCCACTACAGCCCCTGACAGCAGATGAAGGCCATATAAAGAGGGACTCATGCTCCTGTCTCTGCTGGGCTCATGGGGTTTGAGGTCAGTGAGATTGGCGGAGCCGGGTCCTGGCCAGCACCCGTGCCGAGTAACTAGGTCTTGAGTTGTGACTTGAATCAGTGCTCAGTACTCATGGAGGACTGGGAGAGGAGCACCAGGCCTCTGACACAGCCCTGCATGTCTCATGCCATCTTACAGGGGGAGCCCTAAAACAAAGGGTCAAGCTTCCCACTCTGAAAACTGACACACCTAGTTAGAAACACTATACTATTTTTTTTTTTTGAGACCGAGTCTCACTATGTAGCCCAGGCTGGCTTTGAACTCAAGATTCTCCTGAGTGCTGGGATTACAGGTGAGTACCAATATGCCAGGCCATAATCAACCTCTCATTTGGGAAATCATGTGCTTTCCAAATAGGCCAGAGGGTACATAATGCAAGGACTTGGTTATATGTGGTGGAAGGGAGGAACTGAGAAGTGGATGGAATGGTAGGGATCCCCAGAGGTCAGTAAGCAGGAAGCCAGTATCCTCAAACAGGAGGGATAGAAGACTGGGTAAGAGGCCAGGGATACGCTCCCAGATGGACTCTCGAGTCACTGAGTCTTAGAGGAATGAGAAACACTCTGGCTTCCCTCCCCCTTCCCCAGACCCAGAGCTTGGTGCAGCTTGTGGAGGCCAGCATGCTGGGGGGCTGAGCCCACAAGATCAGGCCTAGTCCCCTCATGGTGTGCCCCTTGGTTCCTTCCTTAGCCATTTGTTCAGACACCCGAGTCTTCTTCGCCTGCTGTTGCTGTTCCTTGGCCAGGATTCTGCCTTCCCTGGAAAGGGTGGTGTTGAGGAGCTGCAAGGGAGAACATTGTGGGTGTGAAATATTCCTAGGACCTTCTTGGGATGGACAGGGTGTCAGTTTGGGATCTGAAGGCTACAGCTCAGGGCTCTCTACACAGTGCTGCTGCAGTGTCGAGTGGGGCTCTACTGTCTTTCAGAGTCTCAGGATTCAGAGGTCTGTTGGAAGAGCCAGAGATGGCACCACCTTCCCCCTGAGTCTGAAGCTGAAATCCAAGCCCAGTGGAGATGCAGTGGTGGACGGCGTGGCAGTCCCTGAGCTGAGTTACAAGGCGTCTGTGTGGGTGTTCTGCACCATCAGTGGCCTCATCACCCTCCTGCCTGATGGCACCATCTATGGCATCAACCACAGCTTCGCACTAATGCTGTTTGGTTATGGCAGGACCGAGCTCCTGGGCAAGGTGGGCTTGCCTAACCCCTCTCCTCCCACCTGAGGAAGCTGTTCTGCATGTGTCATAGGCCCTGGGCTGGGCCTAGGGAGGGGCCACTGATCCCACTTTCTTTGGCCTGACATTTATGGCCACCCTTGAACCATCTCCAGAGTCAGCCCAGGAGAGGAAGAGGGCTTTCTGCCTGCAAACCTTGTTCCAAGCAGGACCTGATCTGGCCTCTTGAAACAGGTTTTGGTCACAGATACAAGGACTTGACTCATACCTATTAGGTACTGAGTGTGGTTGGTGGTGAGCAAAGGAGGAAGACAGTATTTCTATAACTTCCTGGGGCTGAGCATGAGTGGACATCTCATTTACCAGGAGCCAGGCCATTGGCATTAGCTGCCTGTTGTAGGCAGATCACGCTGCTGGGATGAACTTACAAACCAGGCACAGTTTATGGGAGGAAGAAGGATTTATTTGAAGCTTACAGATCCAGGGGAAGTTCCAGGGGCTCCAGTGGCACAATCGGTTAGCGTGCGGTACTTATATCGCAGGGGAAGTTCCATAATGGTGAAAGAGGCTGCTCCCCTTTCACAGATCCAAGCAGAGAGAGAGAGAAACCCATCAGCACCACTCAAACAAACATTAAGGAGCCCTGCAGAGCTCAGACTGCTCTTTGTATACCTTAGGCTGGAATTCCAGATCCACCCTAGTAACACCTTAGGACTGGACTCTAGGATCTACCCATGGTGACACCTTCTTCCAGCTCGGAGGCTGAGACAAGTTCTTAATAAAACTCCTATCTAGTGGGGGCATCCATTCAAACTACCACACTGCCCCTCTGTCTTTGAACCTCTGGACCATTCTACCTCAGCTGGTGTTTCATGTATTTTGGCCACAAATTAACCCATTGTTAGAAGTAACAGTTTATTTTGCTTCCCATATTGCCTACTGGAGTGATGCGCTGATTTGGTGTGATGTCCTTGAAACTTGTTTGCTCATGTTTCTGGCCACACACAGGACTATCCCGACTCTCAGAGCTGTGTCAGGTGGCCTCAGAGGTCATGCCAAGCTACACTCAGTTTCTTCTTTTCAAGGGTGTCTTGGCCGTGTCCTGTGCCCACTTTGAGACCACTTGATGTGAGAAAGTCATGAAGCAGCCTTTGGAGGCACCTGTCCTGCCCTGCTCTTGGTTGCTGCATGTCCCCAGCTATTCTTGACACCTATCAGTGCCTACCTAACTCTCCCAGATTCTGAATGTTGGTGCCACCTGTGGTCCTTCACTGGGCCCCTTGTTCTCAGGGGCTCTCTCTCTAAGGGAGGGAGCCTCTGTCCACTTTCGTTATTCACACTGTACGACACTGGGACCCCGTGACAACCAGTCAGTGCTTGCTAACCTCATATGAGGCTCCGGAAAGAGGGTGTTCTGCTTTTCAGTAAAAAGACTCAAAAAGTAACTGACCTAAAGTTTAGTTCAGTTGAGTTACATTTGCTTAAAAAGCAGTGGAACCTATGGATACTGCTTCTTGCAGGAACATCAGTCATTACTACTTTTTAGGAAGTGAGAATGCTTGACCCTTCCTTAGGTTAGAGCTACTTTGATTCTTGTGACTGGAAGCTGTCTGGGCATGGGGGCTATTCACTGGTGCTGTAGGTACCTTCATGTTGCTGGTACAAAACATTTGACCAAAAGCAGCTTGTGAGAGGAAAGGGTTTACTTTAGCTTACAGATTCAAGGGGAAGCTCCATGATGGCATGGAAAAGGATGGCATGAGCAGAGGTTAGGCATCACCTCTGCCACAGAAGGTGGAACACCACAGTATGAGAGTGAGCCAAACACTGACAAGGGGAATCTGGCTATAGCAACTATAAGCCCTTCCCCCAACAGTACACCTCCTCCAGCAAGGCTCCAATTCCCAAATTGTCACCAGCTGGAGACCTAGCATTCAGAACACATGAGTTTATGGGGGACACCTAATTCAAACCACCACATGGGTTCAGAGGCAGTGTCTGTGTGAGAATCTCCTGGCCATAGAGGTCTGAGTCCACATTGATTGCATCAGTGTTTTCTAACCAAGATCCATGGGAGGTCAGGTTGACAAACTCAGTCTCTCTGTACTAGATAAACATGATTTCAAAGGCCACACATCTACTTGAAAGACATGTAAGTATTGGTATAACTTGTCTCAGAGTGTGTTAAATTTGCCTTTTTATTAAAAAATGTGAATTATGTATTGAGTGTCAGAGGCTATAGGCTGACCAAAAGCAGTATGGCCCAGGGTTTTTCCTACTGGAGGGATGAACTGTCTACATTGCTTACATTTTTATTTTTCTAGGAAGATGGGTCCAATGGGTCAAAATGGATCCTCTCAGCTTCTGAAATGTCACTGCTTTGTTCCCTAGAACATCACTTTCCTCGTTCCTGGTTTCTACCACTACATGGACCTTGCATATGACAGTTCTGTACAGCTGCCAGATCTGGCCAACTGCCTGTCCATTGGTAGTGAGAATGGGCCTGGGGAGACAAGCTTGGATGCTCAGCAGGACTGGGACCTAGCCAGTGGGATCCAGGGTAAGGTTCAGCCTCCTCCTTTCCCAACAGCTTTCATATGGCTACCTAGTCCCACATAGGTAGGTACTAATACAGATATGGATAGAACAGAAGCCACCAATGACCCTCCCCCCCAGGCTCGGGTGGAAGACATGTGGGGGAGGCTGTTTCCTGTGTGACATTCCTATCTTACAGTGTCTTACAGACCTTGTTCCCCATTCCTATGTGGGACAGTTATGGGTAATTGTTACAAATATGTTAGCACCAAGAAACAAAGAAGTCCTCTTAGATTGTACCACTTGGGCCAATGTCTGAGACACACATAGCTAACCAAAGTCTTTTCTTTTTAAAGAGAATTTGGTAGCCAGGCATGGTGGCCCACCCCTGTCATCCCAGCACTTGGGAGACTGAAGCTGGAGGATTATAGTTGTTCAAAGCCAGCCTGGCCTACATGGTCTCAAAGCAAAATAAAACAAATTTGTTGTTTCACATAGCATAAAACTGAATTCATATAGATACCCTGTTTGTTCCTAAATTAAATATTCCTAGCATATCTGTTGACAATATTTTTCCCCATAGTTTAGTTCTTAGGTGACTGGTTTGTGGGGACAACATGAGCACTTGGCCTCCTGTTCTAAGGGACCTACTTTAGCTCAAGACACTGGGAGGCTGTAGAGCCCACTGATGCCCTACAAAGCCAGTGCCTGATTTCCTGGGAGTCCATGGGTGGTGCTGGGGCTGTGAATCCTGTGGCATGACAGGAATATTGAGCAGAGTCTCTGTTCTCCTACAGTGGTGAAACAGAACAAGTGAGAGGGACCACTGGCTAGCAGAAAGTAAAATGTGCATCATGCTGGGCCCTTGGCCCTTATAAATGGGAGCCAGCCAGCATGTGGCAAACATAGGATGTGTGAGAATGTGAAGGTCTGATACAGGTGTTGAGGAGGCACATTTCAGTCAGAACAGAAAATTCTCTTGATGTTGCTGTTAGATCTGAAGGTTGATGTGCAGGCCCATGATGTCATGCTGTCACAAGATGAAACTCTGAAGCTGGTGGGAAGACAAGTCTTTCCGGGGACTCAGACACACCCAAAAACTGGTTGCCCACTCTCTTCCTTCCACTTGTCTCAGCCCTCCCTAAGGTAAGTGCTGAGTAAGAGGCTGCAGGTTTACGAAATGTCTAGGCAGATGGTGGGTCTAGCAAAGTGCAACTAACTCACTGGTAATAATGGCAGTGATGGCTAATGTGTTCTGGGCACCTGCTGTGTCCACACACAGCATTGCTTCTTCTGTGTTACCTGGCAAAGTCCTCACAGCCTCCATGAGATGGTACCCGTGATGTAATTCTCATAGATAAAGAAAAAGAGTGTTTAAGTAGATTTCAGAAAACTGATATAGACATGATCTTACAATTTTGGAAACAATTTGAAGCTGTTTTCTTTGTATATTTTAAAACAAAGTATTCTTTTTTGAGTAAAGGAAGTTTATATTAGAAAACTTAGGTACTAGAGAGATGCCTAAATGGTTAGGGCACTTGCCTGCAATGCTTAATGACCTGGGTTTGATTCCCCAGTACCCAAGTAAAGGCAGATGCACAAGGTGGCCCATGCATCTGGAGTTTGTTTGGTAGCTGGAGGCCCTGGTGCACCCAATCTCTCTCTCTCTCTCTCTCTCTCTCTCTCTCTCTCTCTCTCTCTCTCTCTTGCTCTCTCTTCTCTCCTTGCAAATAAATAAAATATTTTTTTAAAAATTGGAAAGATAGGGGCTAGAGAGATGGCTTAGCGGTTAAGGCACTTGCCTCTAGTGTCTAAGGCCCCAGGTTCAATTCCCCAGTACCCACATAAGCCAGACCCACAAGGTGGTGGCCCTGGTGCGCGCGCTCTCTCTATCTCATCTCTGCTTGAAAATGAATAAAATATTTTAAGCCGGGCGTGGTGGCGCATGCCTTTAATCCCAGCACTCGGGAGGCAGAGGTAGGAGGATCGCCATGAGTTCAAGGACACCCTGAGACTACATAGTGAACTCCAGGTCAGCCTGGGCTAGAGTGAGACCCTACCTCGAAAAAACAAAACAAAAAAATATAAATATATATATATATTTTAAAAAATTGGAAAGATAGAAATAACTCATTTGTTCTGTTATCATAGGAATATTGTGCATAGACTTTGTTTTTAACCCATTTTCTTTTTAAAAATTTTATTTATAAGCTGGGTGTGGTGGCGCACACTTTTAATCCCAGTATTCGGGAGGCAGAGGTTTGCTGTGAGTTCAAGGCCACCCTGAGACTACATAGTGAACTCCAGGTCAGCCTGGGCTAGAGTGAGACCCTACCTCGAAAAACCAAAAAAAAAAATATTTATTTATTTGAGAGAGAGAGAGAGAGAGAGAGAGAGAGAGAGAGAGAGAGAGAGAGAGAGAGAGAGAGAGAGAGAGAGATTGATTGGGTGCACCAGGGCGTCTAGTCACTACAAATGAACTCCAAATACATTTGCCACTTTATACATCTGGCTTTATGTGGGTATTGGGGAAATCAAACCCAGGTTGTTAGGCTTTGCAGGCAAGCACCTTAACCACTGTGTCTGGTATTTGTTTGCAGTGGCTGAAGGCCCTGGCATGTCCATTCTCTCTCTCCCTCTCCTTCTCTCTCTCAAATAAGTATTTTTTAAAGTAACATACACAAAAGAGAAATTCTTTTTATGCACAGCATTCAGTTAAATACTTGAGCCTTAGGTGTGGATGTGTGGACAGGTGACCCATGGTCTTTACTGCTGGCCCCAGAAGGCTGCCTGGGTCTCCTTCATGCCCAATGCTTTATTGCCCTGAGGTTTGACTTGTGTCAGAGTTCTCTCCTACCCTTGAATCTGATCTGTACCATCCCTTCTATCTGCCTTCTTTTGCTTATTGTTCTATCAGAATTGTTGAGCTTACTATGTTGTGTTTTCTGGTCTTCTTGAGAAATTATTTCAAAAATATATGCGTTTGCTTCTTAAAGTAAGATCCTCTTGATCGTCTCCTCACCCATCTTTTCCCCCTAAGGGGATGCTGTCCACAGAGCACTCCAGACCCCTCTTTCTATGCAGTTCAGTATAAATACATATTATCCGTACACGTGTATGTGTGTGTGTGTGCTCACACATGCTTTTATTCCTTTAAAATGGCCAGAGTCCCTGCATGTTGTCTTAGTGAACATATAAATATATACATGTTTTGATCAACTTCCCGTAGTATTTCCTTAAAGCCAAAACCTGGACCGCGTCATCCTCTTTGGTCCTGTTTTCCCACTGGCTGTTGTTTCTTTGGTTGGCTGACTAGGGCCCTAGCTTTTAGGTAACTGTTTTAGATGTCATGAGAAGTGTGCCAGAGACTCTCCTTGCGGTATGTTAATCTGCAGATGAGGAGGACAGGTTTCTTCTGTGCAGCAGAGCATGAAGCTGAATTGGGTGCTGCTCCTGAGGTGGCTGTGCTTGGCTTGGGGTGCTTCCTTGTGTTCCCTCCCAGACTTTGTGGTTAGGTATCCCAAGGACTGGGTGTCTCAGTGAACACATGTAGCCCTCTGTTTTGCCAGTAGCTCACCTCGGGGCCAGATGCACATCTGCTGGAATTGAGTTGTAAACTGAGGAAGTTCCACCTAACTGGCTTTACATTCCTATATTTCCTCCTAGATTGGTGGTGTGTGAATTTCCATAGGAAACAGAGAAGAAATGCATGTTCAAACTGATTCAGTACTGACAGCCCAAAGAATGACTCATTCAAAGCCAGCTTGATGAATAAATACGTTTTATTAGTTTTTAAAAATTAATTTATACATGCATGTGCGTGTGTGTGTGCGTGTGTTGATGTGCCAGGGTATCTTTTACAAACACACACCTGTCTTTTTATGTGGGTGGTTGGGAAATTGAACCCGGGCCAGCAGGCTTTGTAAGCAAGTACCCTGAACTGCTGTGACATCTCCCAGCCTCTAGGGTTTTCTTCTGTGTATGTGTGAATAGGCATGTACTTTACTGACTGAGCCATCTTCCCAGCACCCTTTTTGGGTTTTCTTATAGAGGGCAGATCACTATTGACTACTGAGGATTATAGTCACTTGAAGTCACTGCCTACAAAGTTCTTATTTTATATAACTCTATCACAGAATTGATACAAATAGGACTTAGAGTACCACCTACTATTAAAGTAGCAGAGATGAATGAAGACTCAGGTAACACTGCACAGCAAAATCAGACTGGGAAAAGTTTACTCAGCTCTTGCTCATCAGGGGTTTTGCTATAGTCTGGCTCGCAGAACTGATAATGGCATCTTGCTGTTAGATGAAGTTACTTTGTCTTTCATTATACGTGAGCTTTATTAGATGCCATTGTTCTAAGAATTTGATTAGCACCTATTGCATGTAAAGTGCAGTTCCTTTACAGATTCATTTATTCATTCATCCATCCATTTGTTCATTTGCTTGTTCACTAATTCAACCAACTTTGAGACTACTTGGAAAGCTCATCCTTAACAATTAACATTGTAAGTATAAAGTTGAGAGGGAAGAGAGTGAGGTGTATGTTTTGAGGACCATTAGGTGTTTTTTCATAAGCTGCTCTAATCCTAGGAGCTTAATTTTACTGTTTTTAATGAAGCCGAGTATGTTTTTAGGCTGAGAATCAGATGCTCAGAAAGGCTCTAAGTGAAGTGTTTGGACATTATTGGAGGTCATGGGCTCCACAGCTCCCAGCCCTTGGTGCTCTCACTTGACTGGCGCTGCCCTGGATACAGGTCCTAGCAGCTTGTCTTCCCATGTGAACTTCTGCTGGTGGGAGGGAGGAGGCTCCCCACTCCCAGAGGTTAACCTGAAAACCTCACTCCCTTCTCCACAGTGGCTAGATTTTAATGATAGTGATATATGGCTTCCAGAGCAGTTGAAGAATGTCCTTGTTTCCTGGGTTCTAAGTATCCAACTTAACTTCTTTTCTCCTAATTTGATGCTATCAATGCCGTGAATGGCCAAATCCTCTCTGAGCTGATGGGAAGCCCTGGGTGGTCTCTGCAGTCCAGGGGTCTGAAGGCTTCACTACAGGAACAGGACCACATCTCCAGGCTACTAGGGTCTCCCCAGCAAGTGACTTGTGACTTTTCTGAAATCCCAGACCCCATCTGGTATAGGAGTTTTGGGTTGGAAGATTATGGAGTCTGTTGTAACTGTAGAGAGGAAGGCACACTGGGAATTGTCAGCAGTCAGCAACAATATACTCAGGGCCTGAAAGGGGGAGTGAGAATGCAGTGCTGCTCTGGGGCTTGGTCCTGTGACCTGACCATTGAGCACCATGTCAAGAAGCGGCCCAGTCTCATTGGCAAGTCTTAATGAGACTCTTTCGGTGTGCCCCGTCCCCATCTCCTCAGCCACCCTATGATCTGTCTGCTCCTGGGGAGAGGCACAGGACTCATTCTGTGGCATGGGAGGGGCAGACGTGGTATTCTCATGTCCTCTGCAGACTCTCATCCCACCTCACTTCTAGAACGCTGCTCACAATTCCTCCCTCTGAGGCACCATCTTCATGTGGACCCTTCCCCTTTTGTCCACTGTTAGGAACCTCTGATGTACAGTTGCTAGGTTACTGATGATAATTTGTTTGTGCAGTCTCCCCTCCTCCTCATTCCACAGTATGTTCTGATCATCAGAGGACTCAGTCATGGGTTGACCTGGACAGGGGCCTTGTAGAGTTTGCTTGTGGATACAGTGGAGGATGGGCTGGTGCAGGCGGATCTTGGCCAGACCTGGGTTCCGTGGGTCACTTTGTTTGGATTACACAGTGGCTTCCTCACTACTGCTAAGTGCATTCCTTCTAGCCTTCTCTTTCTTCACCCCTGCTTCTCGCCCTGCCTTCTCACCACTGCAGTCTGTGTCCATCACTATACCAGCCTTCTCCTCAGTCCTTGTGAAACTAAGTGGTGTTGGATGGTGTAGAGAGCCAAGCATACTCTGCTGTCCTGGAGTTTACTAGACACTCTGAAATCCCTCTTTTCAGGGCAGTTGCTGGGAAGTTCCCTTGTGGGTTGGGCTGGGGTTGAGCTAAAAGATGGTGGGAAGCCTGGGTGTCACATGGGTATGAGCATGGTCCTGCATCCTAGTACTGGACTCTTCATAGCATTCTTTGTCCTTGGGAAATGTGGGTTTATCTGAAGAGTGTTTGGGAGAAGGTGCTTTATATTTCTTAACTTGGTTACAAAATTTAAGTCTTCCTCTTATAAATTTGTGTTAAGTGCTATGTACTTGTCTCTAATAGAGGGAAAGTGATGCTGTCTTGCCTGTTGCCACTAGTAACTGTGCCATGTGCACTCCTATCCCCAGGGTGGACGGCATCCCAGAGGGAACCTCCCCAGTGCCCAGTGAGCAGTCATTGCCCATGGACCAGCAAAACATTCCAGAGCAAAGTCTGCCAGCCCATGGTGGACAGTTACTGTTTAAGAAACAGCCAGATGCTCCAGAAAGAAACTTGCCAGATCAAAATGAACAGTTATTGTGTGAGAACCAGGAAAATATCTTGGAAGAAACCTCTCCAACCCACAGAGAATGGTTGCTTAAGGGAGAGCGAGACACCAAGGAAGAAAGCCCCCCAGCCCACAACAAACAGCCATTGCCTACAGATCAGCACATCAGTCTCTTGGGGAAGGAGGAACCTGCAGCAGCAGCAGAGAGCTCCAGGCAGGCTCTTTTAGGAGAAAGCAGGTCTGAACCTATGGATGTTGCTTTGTATGCGGATTCTGAGCCTCTGGTCCCAGCTAATGACAAGAGCAGCAGCACTGACGTGTGCAGCATGCATCAGGAAGCTCAGTTGGAGTTGATGGGCGTCAGAAGTACCAACCCATGGGCTGATGCCACCGTGCCTGAGCCCCACGCCACAGGGCAGCTAGCAGGAGGGGGACTCTTGACACACTGCCCTCATTATAGGAGTGAGTGGATCTTGCAACAGCAAAGTCAGGACTTGACCCCCAGTTCCCCTGGAGTGGCGTGTGTCTTGCTTGGAACACCCACTCTGGATGAACCATGGCCAGGAATGAGAAATGACCGAGAAGAATTGCAGACCTGCTTGATTAAGGAGCAGCTGTCCAAGTCAAGCTTTGCGGGAAACCTGGGCATCTCCTGTGTGGAGCTTGTCCCAGCAGAGCACCCACCCTTCACTGCTCCTGTGTCCTTTTGTGATCTGGGAGGCAGAGACCTGCATGGCAGCCGTTCAGGCAGCTCCTCAGCCTGCTATGCTTTGGCCACTGACCTCCCTGGCGTTGTAGAGGCAGTGGAGGTCCAGGAGGCTGACGTGAATTCTTTTTCCTGGAACCTCAGGGAACTCTTTATTGGTGACCAGACAGACCAAACTTCATCAAATTGTTCCTGTGCCACATCTGAACTTGATGTCACATCTTCTTCAGTGGTGGGCTCTGATTTAGATGTGGGTGACCTCCACAGGAAGAGTTCAGATGTTCTAGGTGACCGAGAACTGTTGCTCCTGACTGGTACCTATTCTGACCTTGGCAAAGGCCAGCAGTTCCAGGAGAGCTGTGGGGGACATGATCAAGTTGAACCATCTGAGATTTCTTTGGTGTCCTCTGAATACTATGAAGCTAGTGACTTAGAAACCCCAGGGTATGAACTACCCATACCAGACAGTGGCCCCAAGGACATGGACCCATCAATAGAGGAGCCCAGGCTGAGTGCCCAGGTCACTTCTACCCCTGTGAATGTCGGGGCTGCCAGCCTAAAGCAGGAGATTCAAGAAGGGACCTACTCAGGGAGCTGCTACCACCGAGACGGCTTGCTGCTGAGTATGCTCTCGGCTCTGGGGAGGTCATCTGCCCCTATTGCATAGTGCAGTGGGGAGTCAGGGACAGGCCATCCTCATCCTGAAACCTAAGGAAGTTTCACCTCTGAATAGTTTTGTTAAAGGATAGTGAGTCATCACCTGCCTCTTGTCCCAGGAGAGAGAGCCAGCTCATGGTTCCAGTCACATTCTGTTACCTGCTCCTACCTCAGTAGAGCTGGTGGGATATGATGCTGGTGTCTGGACCTCCAGTTTCTCCTGATTCCCTCAGGTCACAATGATACTGAGAGGCTGGGTGACATTCGGGATGAGGTATTCTCTGTCCTTAGGTCTTTTGAGTATCAGGCTGCTCTGTTCTTTGCAAAGCCACTTATGGAAGGCCACTGTGACCGGGCTGGTTCTGTTTGCCTCACTTTTCTTTTTCTTTAATGTCTTAGTAATCCATGTTATTGTAAGCCAGTTGTTTCCACATTGTTGATTTTGTGGTTTGACTGCCATGACTCCTAAATTAGAAAAATTTATATATGTATAGAAATAGTACATGATAGAAGTAGCACATAAGTTAGTAAAAAATAGCATCAGCTGTAAACTCCCCTCCCCACCAAAAGAAGATTCACTTGTTTTGATGTACATCTAGGATGCTGTGTAAAGTACTGGCACCTAGATACAAAAGTACACGTGCTTTATGAAGACACAAGTGTGTGTATGTTCAAGTTTAATGTGGCTATATATAACTAGGACATGTATCTGGGTATATGGTTTTAACTTAAGCTGTTCATTTTCATATCCACTGAAGGCAGAGCATCTGCTCTGTCCAGGCTTTTCTGAGCTGGGGAGGTCTGCTGCTCTCCAGAGAGTGTCCCTTGGCTTCTGGCTGCCCTGCATGGTGTGGTGGTGATTTCCTTGTACCTGGCTCAGGGATGGCCATGATGACTTTTCTTTTGCTTCTGTAGGCCAAGGACCCACCTTGCTTTTCATGGGGTCAGTGGGGCAGTGTCTCTCTCTTGGCCTTCTTGCCCTGTAGGTATACAATTTGAAGTGAAGCGGGTGGAGCTTCAGGGCTCTGCAACCCTGTTCTGTTGCTGGCTGGTGAAGGACCTCCTGCACAGCCACCGAGACTCAGCCACCAGGACCCGCCTGCTCCTTGCCAGCCTGCCCAGCTCAACCCATTCAATGCCTGAGCTCTCTGGCTCCAGCCTTGGGGAGGTTGGTATCTGTAATCAGCTCAGGCCTCTCTGTTCACTCTTTACTGTGGAGTGGATTTTCCATTTGGTGTTGTTGCCCTTTCTACTGGGAAGCATGTCGGGCTTATTTGTGGCTTTTAAACACTGTCTTCTAACATCCTGAGTCTTCAGCAGATGTAGGACTTTAGGTCTCTGCTTGTCTTGTATATATTATAGGGTATAGATGTGTTTAGACGCACGTGATAGTTTGGATCAGTGGGTATGTGCTGCTGGATGGTTCTGGGGAGAGAAGTTTTCAGACCAGATCCCCTGTGGGCACAGGAAGGGACATCATGGACAAGGGTGCTGCACTGCTGGATATGAGATGGCCTGGAATCCTTCTGGCCTTTCTTTGTGTTCACAGATGCTCAGATCCAAGCCCTGGTTTGAGGATCCCCCAACACCTGCAGAGCTGGAGGGGCTGGCGGCCTGTGAGGGCGAGTACTCCTGTAAGTACAGCACCCTTAGCCCACTAGGCAGCGGGGCCTTTGGCTTTGTGTGGACTGCAGTGGAGAAGGAGAAAAACAAGGAGGTATTTGGGCTCTTCGGGAAATGGCCCCACTCAGGACCCCCTGATCTGTAAATCTGAGACATTTAGTGGAAGAGCTCTGTGCAGAGCATGGAGAGTACAGCTTAGTATGTGGGTGCTTTCTGGATATGAAGCTGCTTCCGGCAATGCACATCTTAGCACCTGGACAACAGATTTTTTTTTGTTTGTTTTTCATCGTAGGGTCTCACTGTAGTCCAGGCTGACCTGGAATTCACTATGTATTTTCAGGGTGGCCTTGAACTCACGACAATCCTCCTACCTCTACCTCCTGAGTGCTGGGATTAAAGGCGTGCGCCACCACGCCTGGCAACAGATTTTTTTTTTTTGTTCATATTCAGACCATACTCCCAGCTTGGGGCTGTGTTGACATCTCCCCATCCTCTCTTGTTCACCTCATGGGCACTGAAAATTCATGTTTAAAACCAAGCTTAAGACCTCCTCTGCTCAACTAGATAGAACAGGTTCCCACAAAGGTGCAAGCTAACCAACAAACACTCAGAATTTACTCAATATATACCTAGGGTCTCTGCCTGTGGCTCCCCAGTAGGCCCCCTAGGTTCTCTGTTTGTAGCTCACCCTGTTGTGACAGGCATCCTTCTAGGTACACTGAATCACCCAGATGCCTTCCCTCCCCAGACATCATGACTATTCCTACGGGTTCCACCTGAGCCTTTGAATTCGCTGTCCTTCCCTCTAAGTCCTATCAAAATTTGAGCCTTGGCATTTTGTGATCTGGGGGAACTGACCTGACGACAGTCCCATCCTTTCTACTTAGAAGCAGTGTCTGCCTCCTGCTATAAACACCTTTAGGCTGTCCTGCTTGCTGGTATTGTAGGGCCTTGGAGTATTGCTCTGTGATCCTCTTGGACCTGGTGTTTTCTGATCACTTGCTGCTGGAACACACCAAGGATCTATGTCTGGGTTGCTGTGTCATGGTCTTCCTGGCTCTAGCCATTTTTTCAGAGGTCCTTTAGGGTCTTCCTCTACAGCATGACAGTTGTGTCTTTCCTTTCTGTGGTTCACTTTTTATCACCCTTCTTCCTTCTTCCTATCACATTGGCGAAGGACCACAGAGAAGTGTTATTGACAGGTAGGTATACCCCTGGTCCCCCTGGGCTTCCCAATCTGCCACCATGGTTCTGTTCATTTCCTAATGACCACTCTTTGAGGACATTGGTCTCTCTTGTCTATCTGAGTTCTCACACTAATCTGTAGTTGAGTTTGCAGACTTGGCTTTTTAATTTCAATTTTTCTGATTCATGAGCATGGGATGTCTTTCCATTTATGTCTTTAATTTCTTTTAACTATGTGTTGTTAATTCAGTGTATAAGTTTGTCCTATGGTTAAATTTACTTTTTTTTTTTTTTTGAGATAGAGGCTCATGTAGCTCAAGGTGGCCTTGAACTCAGTATATAGCTAAGGTTTACCTTGAACTCATAATTCCTCTGCATCCACTTCCTAGGTACTGGGAGTACCATCAAGCCCAGAAAATATACATTGTTCTGTTCTCTTTGTGTGTGTGTGTGTGTGTGTGTGTGTGCGCGCGCGCGCACACACACACACACGTGCATGCACACACACATATGTACGGATGTGTACAGAGGCTAGATTTCCCTATCACTTCCATAGAGTTTCCCTGAACCTGGAGCTGCTGTTTTCAGTTAGACTGTTCAACCAGTGAGCCGCAGCAATTCTCCCATCTCTGTCCCCCACAGGACTGAGGTTATAGGCATACATGTACATGCCCATATGTGGGTGCTGGGGATTGAACTCAGGCCCTATTTTGGGGCAGCAAATGCTCTTAACCCACTGAGCCATCTCTCCAGACCCCTCTATATTGTTCTTATATCCAGTTTCTTTGTTTCTTGTGTTTATTTTCACTTGCTAGGATATATTTCTTCCTATTTTTTTCTTGGAAGGCCACATGGGCATTATACTCTCCGTCCTTGAATATACTAAAATGTGTTCTTTCCAGATTTTTTTTCTTTTTGAGATAGAGTCTCATTGTAGGTTAGGCTGACCTGGAACTCACTCTGTAGTCCCGGCTGGCCTTGAACTCATGGTGATCCTTGTCTGATCCTTCTGCCTCAGTCTCCTGAGTGCTGGGATAAAAGGCATGTGCCTCTGCATATGGCATCTTTTCAGAATTTTTTAGACCTATATCTATTGTCATCTATCATTACATTGAAGCAACCTGTATTTTGTTAACTTCCTGAATTTTAAAAATTAATCAGGATGTATTTAGGGGTGTGTGTTCTTTATTCTTGCCTGATACTTGGTAAGATTTTCACCTGAGTGCTTAAAGCATTCTTTACTTCATTCTTTGGTTTTTTATTAGTTCTCTCCTTTCTTCTCTGAAAACTCACTTGAGACATGCATTGTCACTCCTGGAGACAGCCTCACTTTATGCCTGCTTGCTCTGTGCAGGTGGACAGGCAGCAGGCATCTCTGCTGATATTGCCTGAAACAGTATCTGTTTATTACCCCCTGTTGTAGTCAGCTTTCTTGTTACTATGTAGAAAAGAACCTGGCCAAAAAGCAGTTGCATGAGCAGAGGGGGGACATTACCTCCGCCACAGCACTGCAAACAGCAACAGGAAGGTATGCCAAACACTGGCAAGGGGAAGCTGGCTATAACCTCCATAAGCCTGTTCCCAATAACACACCTCCAACAAAGTTCCAATTCTAAAACTGCCATCAGCTGAGGATCATTCAGAACACATGTTTGTGGGGGACACCCGGATCAAATCGTCACACTCCCTTCTCTTCTTGGGCAGTGCAGTACTTCTTGGCCCCTCTATGTCCTCTCACATCTGTCACCTGGGGTCCCCTTTCCAGCTGTAGCCTTGGTTTCTCAGCACCTACTAGGACCCTCATCTGTCCTGTCATGTACATGATAGGACAGGTTCCTAGCATTTCTGGTCAGCTGCTGCTTCCTCTCTTTCCTCCTGTAGCAAGGGCTTTTACATTTTTTCCTTATCCTTGGGGCTTTGGGAATAAGGGCAGAAGCTCTGCCTGCCCCTGTAAGCTAGTAATGGGTCAGGTGTAGGAGACTCTAGAGGATGAGCTCTGGTTTCTTCTGTCCTCCTCCCTTGTAGGTGGTGGTGAAGTTTATTAAGAAGGACAAGGTTTTGGAGGATTGTTGGATTGAGGATCCCAAACTTGGAAAAGTTACTTTAGAGATTGCAATTCTATCCAAGGTGGAACATCCAAATATCATCAAGGTTGGTGGTGATTTCCTGTGTGTGGCATCCTGACTTTGACTGGAGGTATTTCAACAGAGCTGGACTTAGTCATTTCTTTTTCCAGGTACTGGATGTATTTGAAAATCAAGGGTTCTTCCAGCTTGTGATGGAGAAGCATGGCTCTGGCCTGGACCTCTTTGCCTTCATCGACCACCACCCTAACCTGGATGAGCCCCTGGCAAGCTACATCTTCCGACAAGTGAGAATGGGCCAGAGGTGTGTGGGGTGGATGTGGGCTTGTGAGATTTGGCCCCAAAGTGGCAAGGATCAGTGGCATGAATTCAGTTGTCTCCTTTAGCCAGTCTTAGCGTTCAGCCCTGGAGTTTATGGAGTAAGATAAATAATTTGTGAAGAGAATTCTGTGGGTGAAGTAGAGAGGGTGAGGTTAGAAGGAATGATCAGGCAGGTGTGTTTAGTGATTATTATTTGTATATATACACCATTTCTATACCAACCCAAAACATTAACCGACAATGCCATCATGCTGGACTATGAGCTCTGTGCCTTTGATCTAGTTCATGACGCACTGTTGTCTATAGCCTCAACCTAATCTATGCAGTAGAGACCACCACTGTACCTATATGAAAAGGCTGCTGGAGTTCCATCCAAGTTCCCACGGCAGCCTGCATATATTAATTGGCAGGGATTGCCGTTTCGACCGTTCTATGCTACAGAATCTGATCTGTTTTACATTTGAGCATGTGTGAGCCTTGGCTCATTTGTTATTTTATACAAATGGGAGCGTGATCAACAAAAGTGGAAGACATCTGAGAAGGGGAAAGTGGGAAGGAGGGCAGAGACAGTACTTCTTCTTTGGAGTAATGAGAAGGCAGGGATGCTCCTGGCTCCCTGAAAAGGATGGAAAAGTATCTAAAGGGCTGTGTGAACCAGACAAAACACAGGCCCTGTGCTTGCTAGGCAAGGGCTCTACCACTGAGCTACACGCCCCCTCCCCCATATTTGTCCTTGGATTGCTTTTTGGAAATGCTGTGATTCCTAGTGACAGCTTTCATCAGTTAACATTTTTTTCCTCAGAGTTGTAAACTACCAGATGTTACTGAATTTCTAAAAGTTTCTCAGGCATCATGGCTATACCAAGAGAATGTCATTACTTTCTCCCTCTTCTGCTGTTGGAAAATCATTTATTTCAATTAGTGGCAAGATCTGTTTGTGAAACTTTAATGGCATATAGTATCTGTGTCGCCTGTTAAAAGCTGCTGCTTCACTGTTGTCAATTCTGGGGTTCATGACACAGGTAACTATCGTGGTTTATGCTTTCAATTTTTTGCAAAAGAAAACCACCTGTGGTCCCTTTGTAAACTATATATTCACAAGATGTGCAGTTTTACATAAGCCTAATAGGTAAGCAGCACTTGCTATGGTCATACTGCCTCTCAGCTCCCGAGCAGGAGTTTGTGTGCAGCTCTTCTGTCCACGAGCAGCCAGCCCATGGGCACAGAGCCAAGCTGGACTTCAGGAAGGATGGCTTCTCTTGGTTCAGCTCAAGTTAGTCTCAGCGAGACTTTCCATTCTAGTTAAAATGTGGTTTCTGGTTGGGTGTGGTGTTATATGCCTGTAATCCCAACACTTCAGAAGCTGAGGCAGGAAAACCGAGTCTGAGTCCAGCTTGGGCTACATATCAAGACCCTACCTGGGGGGAAAAAATTGGCTTCTGTTTCCTGACTATGTCCAGACATGAATGTGTCTATGTATATGCATGCATGTGTGTGCACGTATAATGCATGTATACATGCACATGTGTGCATATAGATCTGTATTATGTAAATATACAGGCATGTATCATTTATATGCATATGTTTGTAAATAACTGTTTTATTTTTCTTTTTTTATATGTGTGTATGCAGGTGTGTGGGTAAGTGTGCTCTATGTGTGTACACATGCATGTGGAGGCCAAAGGACGACCTTGGGTGTTGTTCCTTGAAAACACTATTCATCTTTTTTGTTTTGCCTCAGTACTGGAGATTGAATTCAGGGCCTTCCACATACTATATAAGTTCTCTACCACTGAGCTATATCCCTAGATCTCACTCATTGGCTTGGACCTTACCAATTACACTAGGCTGGCTGGTCAGCAAGTCCCAGATATCCATCTGTCTCCTCCCCAATACTGTGATGACAGGCCCATGCCACCATGCCTGACATTTTTACATGGGTTCAGGGGTCAAACTCAGGTCCTCATTCTTAAAGCACTTTACCAACTGAGCTCTTCCACAGGCCCTACATTCATTGATTAAATGGAAGTTAATTGATTGGCTTAGTTGACCTGATATTAATGATTGCTTCTGCATAGCTCAAAGCTTGGCTGTGTCCATGAAACCACTAAGTTGATTGCTCTAGTTGTCCAGATTCTGATGCAGGTAAACTGAGTCTTCATGACTTCAATGAAAGGCTTCCTGGGTGGACCTCTACCACGGGAGATGCAGTGGGCCAAGCAAGCAGGAGCTGTGGTGACTGTCTGCCTTCCAGAGTGGGAGTGCCTATATGTGGCTTCTTTCCTGTGGAGCCACTTACTCCACATAGGGAAGGATATGCTCACAGGGTGGCTTTTTGAGGAGCGGCCAGAGCCCTGCAGTAAGGGAGTGTCTGCTTCTGCCTGAACTCTGGGCAAGGTACTCTCCCTCCCTGGAGCTGAGCATTTTTGACCCACTGCTTGTGCACGCTGACCCGTCATCGTTCACTGGTCACATGTCTCTTAGTATTGGTTTAGGGGCCTCTCTTTCCTCCTAAGAAAATCATGGGGTTAGGGAATGTCCTGGGGTAGATCCACAGCAACAGAGACCTCATGAATCGTGACCTGTGCTAGACACAATGATGCTATTGTTGAGTACTGCTGTACTTTGTGTGATGTTGACTCACGTTACTAGCATCGAGAATTACGCACTGTAAAATGTCTATTTTTGCTTTGTTTTAATTTTTCTTCCTAACATTAAACCGCATTTTGAAGTCTTCTCTGGTCTCTGGTTCCAGCTGGTGTCAGCAGTGAGATACCTGCGCTCTGAAGGCATCATTCATAGGGACATCAAGGATGAAAACATTGTGATCGCTGAGGACTTCACTATTAAGCTGATAGATTTTGGCTCAGCTGCTTACTTGGAAAGGGGAAAATTATTTTATACTTTCTGTGGAACAATTGAGTACTGTGCGCCTGAAGTTCTCATGGGAAATCCGTATGTATCACATGCTCCTGCCAAGCACCCTCTTCTTGCCTCTTCCACTGGGCCCCATGGCTGATGCAGTTTCAGAGGGGAAATGCTTGCAGTTGGAGCTTCCGTGTGATGAAGGGCAGTGCTTTGGAGAGCAAGTGGCCAGGAAGGCAGGAGGCTGAGTGATGGACTCAGGAGTCCCACTCTATCATTTCTTCAACTTTTGATTGTGTTTGGAATTTGATATAACAGAAAGTTAGAAAATGTAAAAGAGGAAGGTCTCAAATGATTTCATGTAAGTGAGGAAGACAAAGTAAACTTGTGTCAAGCACGACGAGGCCATGAGATGCAGCTAAGAGAAGATGAAGGCTCTTTAGCTTGGTTCATTTATTTTAGTGGCAGGGATAATCATTTCAGTGATTTTGTTGGGCTGGCCATACAGGAGGAAATCAAGCAGTAGCAAGAGGGAGGCCACGGGGATTCTTGTAAACAATGGGACCCTTAAGCATGTGGTGACTGTTGCCCAAGGGAAGCAGGCTCTGGGGTTGAGTTTGCTGCCCTGTAGTCAGGGAACCGTGGGCTGCAGGGCCCTGGCCAGACAGCGCTTCTCTCAGGAAAGAAAGAAAAGGTGAACTGATGGTGTTGTCATGTGTGTTTGGGGCCTGAGTGGCAACTGCTGACAGGTTTGAGTTTGCTGCCCTGTAGTCAGGGAACCGTGGGCTGCAGGGCCCTGGCCAGACAGCGCTTCTCTCAGGAAAGAAAGAAAAGGTGAACTGATGGTGTTGTCATGTGTGTTTGGGGCCTGAGTGGCAACTGCTGACAGGTTTTTGCTGTTTGTGTAGGGATTATGGTCTCAGCAGTGTGTTCAGTGACTCCCAGGCAAGACGCCCACCACGGGGTCTTCTTGCATAATTTTGAGAACCATGTATGATGAGTCTCAGCAAAAGAGTGGGTGGTCAGAGGGTCAGAATGTCCTGGCTCTGTGGCCCTGTAGGACAGTGTGTGGGGTCACCAGACCAGCATGGTCTCGTCCTGAGTTCAGCACTCAATCACTGTGGTCTCCATACTGTACCTCAGCCTCACAAAAGAAACCCTTAGCAACAGGAGGAGTGATCCAGGCCCAAGTCAGTGTCTGCACAGGGCACTCTTCAAGTCAGAGTTCCGAAGCGAAGGTTCTAGGCAGCTCACTCCAATTCTTAGAGTTCCGCCACCTTGGCCTGCTACAGGCTTGTCCATGCTGTGGTGAGCCAGCTTGAATGACTGAGCTTTGTGCCAGCAGTAGAGCATGGGCTGTGTTGAGGGGAGGGGGAGAGTGTTAGCGAGGAAGCAAGGAAACCTTCTCCTCTGGAGCCACCACAGTAAGAGATGTTGAAGGGGATTGACCCGGGTCTGATTCCTCAGGACCCAAGTAAAGCCAGGTAGATGCACAAAGTGGCTCCATGAATCTTGTTTATTTTAGTGGTTAGAGGCCCTAGTGCTCGCTTTCTCTCTCTCTCTCTCTCTCTCTCTCTCTCTCTCTCTCTCTCTCTCTCTCTCTCTCTCTCTCTCTCTGTCTCTCACTGCAAATAAATAAAAATACTAAAAACATTGGGTTTTCTGTTCAGATTTTATTTGATTGGCTCTGCTCCCATACACTGGCCTGCAGCATTCTTTTTTTGTTTTTTCGAGGTAGGATCTCACTCTAGTCCAGGCTGAACTGGAATTCACTATGTAGTCTCAGGGTGGCCTCGAACTCACGGCAACCCTCCTACCTCTGCCTCCTGAGTGCTAGGATTCAAGGCGTGCACCACCACGCCCAGCTTTGGCCTGCAGCATTCTGGCTGGTCTTTCCCCTCACGGAGGCCATGGAGCTTCCACTTGCAGTCCTCAGCCTAACACCACTCGAAACTTCTGCCCTCTGTTCATTCTTTTCAGCTGTATGAGCACCAGTCCTGCCTACAGGCCACTGAGTCATGGTCGTCATGAGTCTCCTTACGCATCTCACATCCTCCTCCACCTTACCTGGCAGAAGGCTTTCTGGGTTCTGGTCTTCCTTCCTCCTTGTTCTCACATCTTTCTACTTCAGGGGTCAGCCTAGCCTGCCTGGTGTAGCTGGCAGCTTGTGTGAGGATAAGAAGGAAGCACCTTTTCTAGACAGGGTCCTTCAGGCCCAGTTCTGTATACTCTTCTCCTCCTCCACAGCTGTAACCACACTTGTTCTGTTTCTTCCCACTTGTCTTAACTTCGTGCATCCCTCTCCTGTCACCACACTCTTTCTGCACAGTACACCGCCACCCTGTTCTGGTGCCACCTATGGCTTCTAGTGAGGCTCTGCCCTCCCCATATCTGGGAAGCCTTCCCTCCCCAAGTCATGTGGAGGCTTCTCCAGGCTGGGGCATTTCTACATGGAATTTGAGGATGCCAGTCTCTGAACACTAGATGGCTAAGGGTAGGGACCCCCCCCCCCCAGTACTCTTGGAGGGGCTGGCTTAGTGAGCTTTGTACTGAATATAGTAGGACCCTAAAACACACTCTGCTCTTCCTCACAGCTACAGAGGACCAGAGCTGGAGATGTGGTCCTTGGGCGTCACTCTGTACACACTGATCTTTGAGGAAAATCCCTTCTGTGAGGTGGAGGAGACCATGGAGGCTGCCATACATCCCCCGTACTTGGTGTCCAAAGGTGAGCACCAGCCATAGGTAGGAAATAGATGCCACTGTTCTAAGAACCCAACAGCTCTTGTTTCTGTCTCCTTTCTGTCTGTACTGATGAACCTCATGTACCTTTTTTGTCCTCATAATTTAATCTGAATATAATTTGAATATGATTTAAATCTTCATGGTAATTTAATTTTTATCTGTGTCTCTTGGATTTTAGAGGTTCTCCAGTGAGTGCTAGGCTTCACAGTCAGTAACCTTTTCTAGAGCTCCCTTTGTCAGAGCAGGCACTGAGGTCAGGAACCTCTTTGTTTGGAGTGTCAGTGCTTGGAAAGATCTGACCCAGAGGCTCCTATGGAAAGTCTAAGTCCCCTGGGCAGTGTGATGCCAAGTGGTGCTTTGTATCTGGAATGAAGACCGGGGTGTTGAGTTGGAGGTGGGCTCAGTGGCCAGAAAGGCTTCTGAATCTTAGAGGAGACACTCTGGAGCCCAAGGAGCAGCAAGAGTAGTCGGGGTTCAGCTGGGCGTCCAACACAGTCACTTACTTAGAAGCCAGGTGGCAACGAGGATCTTCAAGAAGAAAGTCTCTGCCTTGGCCTCTTTGCTTAGGTAGGAAGCCTGTGTTGTGGTCAGCTCTGGCTGCCATCAGAATCCTGCAGACAGGGCCTTGAGCAGGGGAGTTATAAGAGCTGGAAGTCCAAGGTTATGGTGCTTGCAGATTCCGTTTTTCCTGGCTTGCAGATGGCATCGTCTCACTTTGTTCTCATGGTGGAGAGAGGGAACATAGTCCTTTTTTCCTCTTAGGACACTAAGCCAAGTCAGGGGGAGGGGCTCATGACCTCCTATCTGACCACATCCTAACAGCCCTACTTCCCTATGCTACACAATAGGGAAATGTTCCAATACTTATTTGGGAGAGACATGATACAGTTTCACACCCTGAAGCAGATCTTAGCGCTTTGCTAAGTACTGGCTCCTGTGAAGTCATGGCTCATGTGGCACACTTACTGCTCTAGTGACTACTCCACCAGTCTTGACTACACTCACGAGATGGGCTCCTTGTGATGATTGACACCCACATTTTTGGAGAAAACAGAACTCAAAGCCAGGTCCAAGGCTGGGCTTTTTTCAGAGCTTATGCTACTTTCTCACAGGACTGATCCAGGATACCCCTGCTGGCTGCTGCCTTCTCCCACCTTTCACCCTCAGTCAAAAGCAAGCATTTAGCCAGCTCCACACTAACTGAGTTTCATTTGAATTGGACCTCTGGCTCTTTCATTCTTGAGGTGATATACTCTTGAAGGCTTTCCCTGACATACTAAACCAGGCCCCAGAGCCCTGGGACTCCTGTCTGTCTGCTTGTCCTGTGAGAACTTCTATGGGGCTGGGTACCCAGGATCTTCAGGTCTGAAATGTTTTCAACTTAATCCCAGATGGGACCTATCTGTATTCCTTATGTACCCAGAACTCATGAGCCTTGTGTCTGGGCTACTGCACCCTGCCCCTGATCAGCGAACCACCTTGGAGAAGCTAATTGTAGATCCTTGGGTGACACAGCCTGTGAACCTTGCTGACTACACCTGGGAAGAGGTGTGCCACATCAGTCCTGGTGAGAAAAACTCCTTGGCTTCCTCCCTCTTTGCCTCCTTTCCTCAGTGTCTTTGCTTGGGATGTGGAGGTGATCAGGCTGCCTTTCTATGCAGGGCTCCCTCCTTCACATGGTCCTTAAACACACATGGGAGGAGGGCCAGGGAGATACGGCTTGCTTATGCAGAGGCTCCTGGATGCCACTGGAGTTTAGAGTGTGACTGCAGGCCTAGAGGGGAGGGCAAGTGCCCATGGAAGCTCTAGGCAAGGGGATAGGTGGGAGCAGTAGGTGGAGGAGTCACCTGGTGTCTGACATGGGCCAAAGAAGATAAGGGTGCAGACACTGACTATGATGATACTTCTTGTCTCCAGCCAGAGCTGCTGCATAGAGCAGGGGGACCAGGCTGGGGCGGCACCCCAGCACCATAGCACTTCTAGAATGCTGGAGGGAGTTACAGAAGCCTCTCCCCCAATTCTGTTATCCCTTAAACATGCAGTGGGAAATAAAACATTTCAGAATGTTGTATGCTGTTATGCAATACATTACCTTCTTCCTCCTTCAGAAAGTGGTCTGCTGTCAGCTGCAAGTCTGGAGTCTGGGAGCAGGAGTCCAAGTGAAGTGGCTCAGACACAGGTGCTCTGCAGGCCTCCTGTCCCTGGTGACTCTACTGGCAGCCAGCATAGATTGCATCCTGAGGACCCTTCTCTGCCAGTCAGCTAAACACAAGCTTCCTCCTGCTCTTTCCACTCTGTTTGGAAAATCATATGGAGTTCAGACTTTTCTACTTGGAGAAAAAAATTCTCAAGAATCGGGAGGAATTCACCTAATATAAAACCTACGTGCAAGTTTGAAAACTCCTAGTACAAAAAGTTAGTGATACTGTATTTTTTAGGTTTATAAAATAGACTTTTATAAAATAGGTTTATAGAATTCATGTGTTTTTATGGCCTTGGAAAAACATTCTATTGTTTACTTTGTACTATTAAAGAACTTTAATCTGTGAGCCTCGAGGGTGATTTAATTCTCCTTTTGTACATGCCTGTGGGTTTCATTCCCTCAACCTGGTAGAGGCTGTTCTTTATGCACGATGGATATTGGAAACTACAGAACTTGCTTTGACAAATAGCCAGAACATTTAATTATTTCTCCGAATATTTTCCAAATTAAAGCAATTTTGTTAGTGAACAGTTACCCTCTGGGTCTATATGATTGTCCCACCATGCTAGATTTGAAAAATACTTGGGTTTTCTTTCTTTTATATTTTTAAAAACTTTTTATTGACACTTTCCACAATATAGACAATAAGCCATGATAATATCCACCCACCACTCCCATATTCTCCCCTGCCAAGTCTGCCCTCTAATGACTCCCTTCTTTCCAATTAATCTCTCTTCTATTTATTTGTTTATTTGAGAAAGAGAGTGTGTGTGTG